>CAUYRH010141517.1:0-42428 GCA_963574655.1 Perodicticus potto
AAAAAAAAAAAAAGACTTTTTTTAATGGCGATCTTGAACAAATATTAGTAGTCACCACTGCTACTTTGTACAGCAAGCAATTAGAACCATTTCATCTGTTTTAATCTAATCCTGTAATCTTAAACAATTCTAAAATTTAGAATGGGAAGAACAATTCTATAATGGGAAGCAGATAACTTGTCACATAGACCATAGCTCTGATTGAGAGAAACTGTGTTCAAGGAGCGGTACACAAGGAGTCCGTCTTCTTCATTTGGGCTCAGGTGATGAGGTCATGGACTTTGAGTTGGTGCTCCACATATGATGAGATGAGATTTTGGAGGTCTTGGAAGGGGTTGAGTGTAGTTTACATTTGGCAGGGATGCAAATTATGTGACTAGATGGCAGACTGGCTTGCAAATAGTTTCCATGGACTCTTTCCCTCTCTGTGTGTTCATACCATACCTCCACGAAGAGATGGATATGTTTCCCCTGTCCTTGACTCTGGACTGGCTCTATGACTGTTGTGACCAATACAGTCCTGCAGAAAAGGGATGTTTGATGTTCTAAGAGTTATGTGAAAATTCAAAGACCTAGAATGTCCAAACAATATTGAAAAAGAAAAAAAGCTGGATGACCCACTCTACATGATTTCAAAGTGTTTGCTAATTTTATAATTCAGTGTGGTATTGGTGTAAGAATAGACATGGCTCAATGTGACAGAATGGAGATTCAGAAATAGAGCCACACAGATGTGGCTAGTGGGGTTTTACAATGGTTGCCACAGTTATTATTCAGTAGAGAAAGGATAATCTTCTTGACAAATGATACTGAAACCATAGGATAAGTGTATTAATACAAAGAATCTCAACACCTATCTCATACCATGCATGAGAATTAATTCAAGATAGATCAGAGATAGAATGTAAAAGCTAAAGCTATAAAGTTTTTATAAGAAAACATAGGAGAAAATCTTCTTAAACTTCAGTGGGTAAACTTTTATAGAAAAGACACATGGCTCAGGGCCTGTGGCTCAACAGGCTAAGGCGCCAGCCACATACACCTGAGCTGGCAGGTTCGAATCCAGCCCGGCCCGCCAAACAACAAAGAGAGCTGCAACCAAAAAATGGCTGGGCGTGTGGCGGGCACCTGTAGTCCCAGCTACTTGGGAGGCAGAGGCAAGAGACTCGCTTGAGCCTAGGAGGTTCAAAAAAAAAAAGAAAAGACACAAAAAACACCAAACCTAAAAGAAAAAAATTGCTGTTTGGGACACGTCATTAAAGTTTTACAAATTTTTTTGTTTTTGAGACAGAGCCTCAAGCGGTCCCCCTGGGTAGAGTGCTGTGGCATCACAGTTCACAGCAACCTCCAACTCCTGTGCTCAAGCAAGCCTCTTGCCTCTGCCTCCCAAGTAGCTGGGACTACAGGTGCCCACCACAATGCCTGGCCATTTTTTGGTTGCAGCCGTCATTGTTGTTTGGCGGCCCGGGCTGGATTCGAACCCACGAGCTCAGGTGTATGTGGCTGGCGCCTTAGCCACTTGAGCCACAGGCGCTGAGCCAAGTTTTACAAATTTTGCTTATCAAAAGTACCATTAGGAAGATGAAGGGCAAGCCACAGATGGGTGTAAGAGGTGGAGATGTATCCCAGAAAAGAAGTAGAAAAAATTCCTACAACAACCTGTAGCAGGTGGCACCCTTAGCTTAGTGGTTAGGGTGCCAGCCACATACACCAGGGCTGGCAGTTCGAACCTGGCACCAGCCTGCTAAAACAACAATGACAACTGCAACAAAAAAACAAACAACTGGGCATTGTGGTGGGCGCCTGTAGTCCTAGCTACTTGGAAGGCTGAGGCAAGAGAATTGTTTAAGCCCAAGAGTTTGAGGTTGCTGTGAGCTGTGATGCCATAGTACTCTACCGAGGGCGACAGCTTGAGACTCTGTCTCCAAAAAAAAGAAAAATCAATCTGTTACAAAATAAGAACTGTGCAATAAAAATAGGCAAAAGACTTGAATAGACACTTCATAAATGAACTTATAAGAATGGCCACTAAGCACACGAAAAGGTGTTCAATATGATCCGTCACTAGGAAATGTAAATTAAAATCACAATGAGATAGCACGCTATTAGAATGGTTGAAATTAAAATCAGACAACACAAACATTGGCAAGTTTGTGGAGCAACTGGAATTCCCATAGTTTGCGAGTGGGATAATCGGGTGGTATTAACAACTTGGGAAAACTTTTCATTCATATCTTAAAAAGTTAAGCACACGTGCTCTGTGAGCCAGAATTGCACTCTTAGGTATTTAGTCAAGAGAAGTAAAATCTTATACCCATAAAAAGACCATAAAAGGATATTTACATAATTATATTTTATGATAGCTTTATTAATAACAGCCCAAACCTGAAGACAACCTAAATGTTTGTTAATAGGAGAATGGATTAGCAAATGGTGGTGTAGTTACGCAATGGTACACTGCTCAGCACTAAGAAAGAGCAAACTATTGATCTGTACAACAATATAGATAGATCTGAAACATAGTATACTGATGAAAGAAACTAGACAGAACAAGCACATGCTGCACGATTCGACTTACATCAACCTGAAGCACAGGCAAAACTAGCCAATGAGATAGAAATCCCAACAGTGGGGTATGACAGTGGTTGTACCTTCGGAGGGTAGGGTGGGGAATGCCTGGGAAGTAAGAACGTTCAGGGGTAATCAAGACATCATGTTATACACCTTAGATAAATACTATTTTTATTTGTCAAGTAAATCTCAATAAAACTGGGGGAAAGGCCTGGCATAGTGGCTCGCCTCTGTAATCCTAGCATTCTGGCAGGCTGAGGTGGGTGAATTGCTTGCATTCAGGAGTTCTGGACCAGCCTGAGCAAGAGTGAGATCCCTGTTTCTACTAAAAATAGCAAAGCAAAACAAAACAAAATCTAGCCAGGTGTAGTGGTGCACACCTGTGTAGTCCTAGCTACTTGGGGGGCTAGGCAAGAAGATTACTTAAGTTTAAGAGTTTGAGGTTGCTGTTGGCTACGATGACACCATGGCACATTCTACCCAGGGTGACAGAGCGAGACTTTGTCTCCAAAACAACTAAAAAAAAAAAAGGTGGTGGTGGGGGGACTTTAGGGGTAATGGAGATGTTCTAGATCTTGATGGTGGTGATTACCCAGACATATACATTTAGCAAAGGTCATAAAATTGTAAACTTTAGATAAGTGCATTTTACTCTATGAACATTTTGGCTCAGTTAAGAAGTGGCACCTATGCAGAAGTTATGTGGACTGGTATTTTGTAGGCTTCATCATCCCGGCTTTAGTTTTCAAACATCTCTTTCTCAGAGAGACCTGCCCTGACCTGCTGTTGTTGCTCTTGTTGCTCAGGATATATCACATAATCCATTTTCATTTTCTTCATAGTGATTATCTGTATCCAGAGGCATATTTTAAAATCTAATTAATCGATTAGTTGTTCCACCACCTCTCACTACTGTAAACACTCTGAAAATAGGAAACACACCTATCTTGTTCACTGCTTTCTCCCCAGGGCCTGGCAACAAGGATTTGCCCAATAAATATTTGTTGTTACTGAATGAATAATGAACACAAAGGCAGAAAAATTAAACTGGTATAGATGAAATTTCTTCTATTTACAAAACACGGGATGGGTAGTACACTAGGGGACTTATCGTCATCAAAGAAACTGGTGGTCAGTTCTTCCTTTCTTTGGATAAAGATTTGCTAGGTGCCTCCTGTGTACTGAGCACTGGACTGAAGCCTAACACACCCAGATAATAAAACCAGACTATTAGTGGTATTGAGTTAGGTGTTGAATAGGAAATGACAGGTTGACTGCCATAGTTGAATAGAAGTAGTGGAGGCTCTTTATATCTCCACATGCTTAGAAACATCTATTTTTAGGTCCACTTTACAGACGAGAAGAGTGGTTTTTTTTTCCCCCCCCCCAAGTGTAGTAACTTCCTGGTAAAGCTTTAGAGCAGACGAGTGAGACAATTGAAATCAGGACCCTAAGACTGACAAGCACTGAGGGGGTGATGTGGGCCTGAGCAAAGAAAGGAAGAAGTGGTGATGGGTGAAAGAGGATACTTCACTCACAATAATAGCTTTTATTGTATATTCCCAGCAAGAGAAGTCAGGCCTTGGTCATCATTTTTTTCTTTTGCAGTTTGGCCGGGGCTGGGTTTGACATAATTTTTTTCTTAAGAAGCATTCTTTTATAATTGTTGCGTAAGATTTAGAGGATTGCTATGCAATTTGTGCTTGTGGGAGAA
Source organism: Perodicticus potto (assembly GCA_963574655.1). Classification (NCBI taxonomy): domain Eukaryota; kingdom Metazoa; phylum Chordata; class Mammalia; order Primates; family Lorisidae; genus Perodicticus; species Perodicticus potto. The sequence goes on from CAUYRH010141517.1 coordinate 4,286, forward strand.
TTTTAGGCAGATGTTTTCAAATGTTACTCATCGATTGATTGATTAATTGCTTCCAAAGTCTTTTGGCTAGACCCTTATCTGGAAAACTTCTTTCTTACCTCTCATAGTGTCTCTCTATGAGAGACCTACAGCAGAAGGTTTAGTTGATCATAATCACTCACCCTCTCCCCGAACATTTCCTTGTCAATGACGGTTCACACATTCCTTTCCCAGGAGATCTTTGAGACATAAATAGACACTAACACTTTCTGGAAGTAAGCAAACAACTGGTCTCTGGGTCCAAGAAGGAAGCAGATTTAAATTTCAACAGGGACGACATAGGCCTGACATAAATGACAACTGTCTAATTACAGAAGATTTCCTTAATTGGGCCTATAAAGAGTGGTAGATGAGGAAGATATGTGTGGAATGATTTGGGTATGTTGCTGCCTAGAAGCAGCAGAGATTTATGACTTTGTTATTAAGTTTCTTTATTTTTGGATCATGAAAGTAATACTTGCTCATTGTTTCAAATTCAGAAAATAAAGAGCAACACATAGAAGATAAATATTTCTCATAATCCTACTCAGTCATAGCCATTATTAGCAGTTTGATGTATTTCCTTGCAGTTGTTTTCATATAATATATATGGTGTATGCACAATTTTGCATCTTGATTTCTTTCATTTAGCATCTTCCCACATTATTAAATATCCCCCCAGGTCCATTTTTAATGGCCGTATATTAATCTCTTACAAGAATATATCATTGTTACTATTACCAGGTCCTTATTTATGCCAATTTAGGGTGTTTACATTTTCTCAACATTATACATACGAGCCGAGATAAAGAACTTTACATATAAATTTTTCTCTACATTTCTGATTGCTCCTTGGAAGAGAGTCCTTTAGATTAGGTCTTATTGTGGTATGGCAACTGAGCCCTCCTCCCTAAGGAGATATTAATGCAGACCAGAGTCCCACCCCCACCTGGCACATCAGAATCTCTGCAATCAGGGCCCAACAATGTACCTTTTAAAAAAGAACTCCTGACATTTTTAAAGCACATTAAAGGTTGAGTTTAATAGTTCTAGGAGAAATTACCGGATAGAAGGGTATGCATTTTTAAATGTAAGGTTTTGACACATGGTGTCAAATTGCTTTTCTACAGCCTGTATAGTTTATATTCCTGCCAGCAGTATATGAGGGAGCTCAATTTATCAAACTGTGGAAAAACAACTTTGCTAATTTGATGGGTGAAAAATGATGGCTTCATGGAATTAAAAAAACTGATGTATAACAACTGTTCATGTTTACGGGGTACCTGTGATATTTTAACATATGCATACAATGTGTAAAGATCAAATCAGAGTAACTGGGATATCCACCGCCTCAAACATTTATCATTTCTTTGTGTTCAGAACATTTCAAATCTTCTAGTTGTATTGAAATATATGATAAATTATTGTTAACTATCATCATCCTACTGTGCTTTCTACCACTGTGACTTATTCCTTCTCTCTAACTATATTTTGGTACCCATTGCCACCCTTTTTTCACGCCCCGTCCCTTACACCCTTCCCAGTCCCTGGCCATCACTGTTCTATTTTCTACCTTTATGATATCAACTTTTCTTAGACTCTCATGAGAAAGAACCTGTGATTTTTGCCTTCCTATGCCTGCCTCATTTTCACTCACATGTTTCCAGGCTCATCCATGTTGCCGCAGATGATAGGATTTCATTCTTTTTAATGGCCGAATGATATGTCGTGGTGTATATATACTGTTCCATTGTGTACTTACCCATTTATCCTCGATGAACGTTTAGGTTGATTCCCTGGTTTTGCTATTGTAAGTAGTGCTGCGATAAACATGGGAGTGCAGTATATCTCTTTGACGTATTTACTGCTTTTCTTTTGGATATATACCCAGTAGTGGGATTGTTAGACAGTCTGGTAGTTCTATTTTTAGTTTTTTGAGGCACTTCTGTACTGTTTTCCATAATGGCTATACTAATTTACATTCCCACCAGCAGTGTACTACTGTTTCCCTTTTCTCTGAATCCTCCCTAACATCTGTTAATTTTTGTCTTTTTGATAATAGCCATTTTAACTGAGGTGAGATAACATTTCGCTGTGGTTTTGATTTCATTTCCCTCGTGATTAGTGGTATTGAGCATTTTTTGTCTACCCATAGACCATTTTTCTTTCTTCTTTCAACAAAAGTCTATTCAGATCAGTTGCTTATTTTTCAGATTATTCGTTTTTTGCTGTTGAGCTCCTTATGTATTTGGTTATTCATCCTTTGTCAGATGGGATACTTTGCAAATATTTTCTCCTGTTCTGTAGGTTGTCTCTTTACTCTGTTGGTTGTTTCCTTTCCTGTGTAGACGCTTTTTAGCTTAATGCATATGACATTTTTAATGGAAATTATTTTTGTTCAGTTACTGTCAGATTTTTCTAGTTCTATATTCTTATAATTTTAGAACCATTTCTATGAAAATACTTGATTTTTAAAACTGCACTGATAGAATTGTATTTCTCATAATTTATTTGCATTTCTCATGTTTATTTTTATGCAAATTAAGCCCTGAGAGTACAAGGATTTTTTTGTCTGATTTATTCCTAGCAGCTGTTATAGTACCAAAGACACAGTAGACATTCCAAAAATATTTTTCAAAAGAATAAATAAGTAGGTGAAATCAATATGTGTGTTCCCCCTTTACACGCGCGTGCACACACACACACACACACTCTTCCAAGTGTGTGTGTGCACACGGCTGCAGCAAGTTCAAGTTCTACTCAGTTGTGTTGCTTTATGACTTCTTACACTTTCTTTCTGACCTCAGGTCCCATGATTTGCTTCTCTCTTGTTGGTGACCAAGAGACATCAACAACCGTGAAAGAGAAGAGAAGATGCAAGAACCTGATGACTGGGCTTACTTTCTCTGATCTCATCCACTGCCAGAGGCCCCTTTGTGAAGGGCTCTTGCCTGAGTTCAGCCTGAGAACGAAGATGTGTCTATTGACTTCTCAGTGCTTTGACTTTGGGCATTCTGATTTTAGTTTATGAGGTTTTCTTTTCTTTTTTTTGGCCAAGCATTTCAGTAAGAGTTGCTAGCTCCCCAAAAGAATAAAACCAACCTTTGCAATGCTAATAAAGTACTCCTTCTCTACTAATGTATTTTCAAGAATGATATATTATCATTTATAGTCATTTTATCTCAGGAAGGTTACATTACTCTTGACTCATATTTTCAGGGTGTTGTAGGGTCTGTTTCTGATGTTGGGATAAAAGAATGGTTTTGAGAAAGTCTTGCTCCCGTGATGTCAGCATGATTGAACTTTTGGAAGTTCTCCCAGTACTTTGTCATTATGTTCTTCGTCTTACCTTCTAGGACTTTAGAAAAATAATGACAAGAGAACAGTTTAATGGCGTGAAACCCATAGTCCTTGATCTTGCTTGAATAAAGTATAACCTTGAGGTGATACCCAGATGCCAACTTCAGTTTTGGTGAGAATTTGTCTTTTTTCATCTTCATAATACAAAATTGAAGTACCTTGTTGCACACTTCTTGGATGATAATTGTCCATTTTTGGCTTTGTTTTGTATCGTGTAATTTGTCTCTTAGGTGCTGGAAAGTGATGTGAGGTAGAAAAAAATGTGAACAAGGTTTTGAGTGCTTGTTGATGAAAGACCTAAGGGGTAAGTGGGTCTAACCAGCCACCAGGCACAGAGGCTGCTCAAGCTCCTTGTATAACGTGGCATGTTTTTGGTTGAGAACCCAGGTACTAAATGTGCCATTTGCACATATTAATCCAAATTGCCTTTTGTAATTCCAGTTTTTTCTTTGGTAACTTTGGGTAGAAAGCCAGTTTTTCCAGAGCTTTTGAGAACCCAAATTTAAGCTGACTTTAGAGGCTTCACACTGGCAAAATTGTATGTTGACCAAGCATTAAGGCCATGCCCTCCATTGCCTTGTGATTTCCCCCTCTCTCATACTCCCAGCTTTCTCCCCAACTTCCGAAGTTGTTAGGATAAGGAAAATGTGCCTAGTGACATCCAGAAAATAGAAGTTGTCTGTCCTGGAAGCTCAAAACTTGCCTATTAACTGTAGCTGGCAAACAAACAAACAAAAAAACTTCACTGGATTTTTTTTTTCTTCAAAAGAATCATAAATTAACTGATTCGTGCAAAGATAAACAATATCTGAAATATATTTTCCACCAAAGACAGCCTCTTCCTTAAAATGAGTTGAATGCTGGAAAGAAAGAGCTGTAAAGGCCGAAGAGAACTGAACATCTGTCTACAGGTAGCCAGGACTTAGAAAAATGCAATGAGTGTCCCTTTTCTGCAGATTCAAAGATGGCAATGCTGCATTTCTTTGTTCTTCATAGCTCCTCCTGGTTTTATTAATCTGGAAGCTGGAGGGGAGCTCCTTGGTCTGTGAGTCCTTCTTAACATAAAAGAGCAATATTTACAAGGCCACATCTCTCAAAGCCGTCTCTAACACTTGCAGGATTTCTGCCAATATCTATTTGCTCCTTGCAAACAGTAAGGAGACTTAAGAACAGCAAAAGCGCTTCCCTGAGCCTCCTTCAGTCCTCTCTTTATGATTTCCTCACTGTAATAAGAGAAATTGGTGTGCTCTATTGTGTCAGAGTTGGGGGCTCACATAGATACAAATGGGAAGTAAAGAGCTTCTGGCTGCCACTGGGCCAGGTGTTCACTAATTGTAAAACTGAATAATGGATAATAACCCATCTTAGCGTGTTTATCAATGCAGTTCACTCTCCACGATGCAGAAGAGGTCACTGGAGACAATGTGTAGGCCTCTCATCTCTCTATTCATTAACTAGGCACTGCTGGCTGAGATACAGGCTCCATTACCTAGCTGCAACAATGATGGACCTTGCATCAAATTGTAATTAGGTTTGATCAGGGCTAGGGTACGGTTGCTATAATCAGAATCACTCAGAATTAATTTTATACTTGTGAAAGGATATGAGGTGAGATTGATTTAATGGTAACCAAAGCAACCCCCTTTTCTATAACTCTCTAAGCTTAAAAAAAAAAAAAAAAAAGCAAAAAGAGAAAGGGAAAAATGGAGGGCAAAGGAAAACAGAGAGATGAGCATTTTAGTTCTATTAATTTTATTGCAGCTAGTTAGGAGGAGACATATTATAGTAAGAGCAAATATATGAGAACGAGGTGATCACTGCCTGGGACCTGGAGACTGCTGTGGGTCTTATTACCTGCAGGCAGCAGGTCCTGGGTTGCCTAATTTCCTCTTCCTTTTTGTTCATTTTGTCTGTGTTTGGAAATGGACTAATTAGGGTAAAAATTTCAATTTGCAGGAAAAAGAGGAGGAAATTCAAGCTGAGCAGTATTTCCTTTGTCTGGTAAGAATCAGTCATTTGGCTTTTTACTTTTGATGCTTTATGTATCTCAGATCCAGGGACCGCTGGCTGGTATATGAACGAACAGAAGGTTTTGGAGACCTGTTTGTGACGTGGTTTAAAAAGTTACTGAGATGTGGGATGCGTGGTCAGGTCCCAGGTTTAATTCCTCACTGCCAGATGTTTGTGAAATGTTCCTCGGGTCAGGAAGGTGCTGCTCTGGGAACAGCGTCTGTCTTAAAGTTGGAGGTAATTAATAAAATGTGCGCATATGCATGTATTTTCACTTACGTACACACATGCAGATGTTGGTATGCCTGATTTGCTTCCTTCATCTGTGTTTGATCTCTAATGTTTAGATGTCATACATGAAGTGTCTGCTCTTTCTCCTCTGCAGATTGATGAATCTTTTTCCCACATCACATCAGCTTCAAGAGTAGAAATATCACAGTCATTATGAGGAGAAGATAATGTTAAAATATGTAGTCAGTGACTTTGGAACTCTTTTTCTGGAATGGCATTCACAGTTGTCATCATCTGAGGTCTGACAATGAAGTTCATGAACTCATTCTAGAAAAAGTGCTATATACCTCATTGCCGAATATCACTACGGTCACCTTTGAAGTACTCCCAAGCTCTTCACCAAAACCAGGATGCCAGTGCTTATCCACCCTTTAAAGCAATTTTGGAGCTCTTTTTCTGGAATAGCCATCAGAGCTGTCATTGTATGAGGCCTGACAATTAAGTTCATGAACTTGTGATAGAAAAAGTGCTTTGAAGAATGCACTTGGCACTGGTGTTGGGGCAGAACCTCCCCAGGAGAGTACTTCATAGGTGACCATGGTGATATTCAGCAATGAGGGGCAGAGCACTTTTTCTAGGATGAGTTCATGAACTTAATTGTCTGACCTTGTGGATGTGTGTTTTATGTCAACTTTTGAAAAGCAGCGACTGAGATATATGTGCTGAAAAGGTATTGCAGGCCTGAGACTGCTGGCCTGTTTGCAAGGTTGGCCCTTGGCTGGTACCTGGAAACTGGGTTGGTTAACACTACCCTACACTGATAGAAAAATTTCCCCAAATGATGATTGACTTACTGTACAAACAATATAGTTTATGCTAGATAGCTGCTGTCCTTCTGGGAGCATGGAAGTTTAGGGACTGCAGTTAGTCATACAGGCACTACATACCTGTCTGACCAACTTTTCATTGAAAACCCTGGTTTCCTGGGCTCAGGTAGCCTCTCTTAGTAGGTGACACGTGCCACAGTGCACTGTTGGACGGAATCAGCACATCTTGTGCAACTCTGCCAGGAGAGGATTCTTGGAAGTTTGCTCCTGTTTCCTCCAGATGTCATTTCCCTTGGCTGACTTTGCTGTAATAAATTCTAGCCATGAGTTCAAATATATGCTGAGTCCTGTGAGTACTTCTACCAAATTTTAAAACTTGGGGGTATTCTTAGGAACTCTGACACCACAAGAAAGTAGGTTGTAAGTAATTCAGTTCTTAACTCTGTCCACATCCCCAAAAACAGTGCTGAAAAAAGATGACTCAGTAAAATATCAATAATTCTTTTGCAAAGTGTTGCTACCCAATTTGGGGAGGAAGCAACAGACTGAGGCTCTGAGTACATAGGCCAAGGAAGCTTACATATGTGTATGTGGGGTTCTCTGAAGGAGCAGCTGCAGGCGTAAATATACAGGAGGGAATGAGCTGGCAAAGGGCTAAGTGACATTTTACTCTTCAGCCCCATCCAGTGCCACCCCCTCCTGCAACACCAAACTACTAACTACCCGGTCTCCAAATCACGAGTAGCCTATTCTATTCTTTCTTTGGATTGGGAAAGTAGGAATGGCTTCTGAGAGAGATGGGTTTGTGGAAAGGAGCATGTCAAGACAGAGGCTGATTCTCAGAGAAGAGTCTTGGTTCCAATGCTCCATATTCCACTGGGACTCCATATGAAATAGAATAATAGTCCCATGTGGAAGTGGGAAATACCCCTATCTCTCAGGAGTAAACCCTGAAAGGGTACATCAAGCCAAATCTTGGAAGAGAGAATAGTTCAGCGCTTCCAATAAAAGCTTCACATAGACAGAAGGCAGAGCCGACAATTCACTTCCACTCCCAGGTCAGCGGGCTAAAGTGAAACAGGGACAAATTACAGTGTCCTCAAACTCTAGCTCAGAGGTGAAGATAATTTGATGTCCAATACAGTGGGAAAAGAGCATATGAGAGCTAACCCATACCACATTGGAATAAGCCCTGGGTAAATACACCATACTACCCACAAAGAGAAGAAAAAAGAGAGAAAGAAAGAAAAGAAAAAAGAAAGGGAAAAAAGAAAGAAAGAAGAAAGAAAGAAATAGCTTTGAAAATATAAAGAACTCAGTCTAGAAGAAACCATAATTTAAAGAATTATTTAAATAATTATTTATTTTTCACTCAATAAAAAAACTTAATAAGAACACAAATTCAGGCTGGGTGCAGTAATTCACACCTGTAATTCTAGCCCTCTGGGAGGCCAGAGTGGGCAGATTGCTTGAGCTCAGGTGTTTGAGACCAGCCTAAGCAAGAATAAGGCCACTTCTCTACTAAAAATGAAAAACTGAAGCAAGAGGATCATTTGAGCCCTAGAGTTTGAGGTTGCTGTGAGCTGTGATGCCATAGCACTTTACTGAGGGCAAAAAGTGAGACTTTGTGTCAAACAAAAAAAAAAAAAAGAAGGTAAAACACTGGAGGAAGAAGAAAAGAGATGGAAAAACCTAAGGAAACAAACTGAAGAACAAAACAACACTGTTACAAACAGTTATATGTTGTCTAATCAGGAAAAAGTTGTATGTTGTCTAATCAGGAAAAAGAATAGATGCAGAAGAAAACCACATTACTGACAGGCTGGAAATAATCATAGTGCTTGCAAGGGAAAACAAGATTAAAGCATTTAAGAGAAATTAAATAAATATTAAAGGCCAGCAAAGATAATCAAACGTGAGAATCGTTGGTGAACTTAGAGGATATAGTCTTGCAAATGAAGTGTGCAAGCTCTTCAAAATCATAAGAAGAAGAGAAAAAGAATGAGGGAGGGGTGGTGAAAAAATAAACAAACAAAACAAAACAAAACATAAGAAGAAGAAAGTTTCCTGAACAGAGTTCAAAGAAAAATTGTTACCAAATAGTCAACGCTGAACTATAACTTGGTTAAGTTGTCTAATTCGAAGATAAAGAATGAATTGCTCAAGCATCCACAAAGAAAATGCAAGTCGTTTACAAGGAAGAAAAATCAAACCAGAGCAACATTAATTCCAGAAAAAACATCAGTTGTAATGTCTATGAAAGAATACAAAACCCTCAAATGTTACATTAGGGCAAGTTATCATTCAAGTGTAATGGCCGAAGGCACACCTTTTCAGAAATGAAAGACTGATTCCTACTTGAAAAAGTTTGTGATGATGAAATCAAGCCATGCAAAACACAAATAAAATAAGGAATTTGGAAAAAGAAAAGCCACAGGGCTTGGTGAAAGCAGAATCTACTTAAATATTGAACTGGAATTAAACAAATATGAGAATTATGCTTAGAGAGCAGAATGTGAATGTGATAATCTTGGTAATAGAGAAACCGTCTAAAACAAGGATTGGGAGATGTTGAAGATGTGTAACAGTAATTATTTTTTCAACACTCTTCAATGAGAGTCAATTGATATTTTCTGTGGAATTCACTTTTATTTAAAAAAGGAAGCTTCCAGTGTCTTAGGGTCTTTTGGATTTTTCTCCCTAAGCTTTTATTTATTTTATTTTATTTATTTATTTATTTTTTTTGAGACAGAGCCTCAAGCTGTCACCCTGGATAGAGTGCTGTGGCTTCACAGCTCACAGCAACCTCCAATTCCTGGGCTCAAGCGAGTCTCCTGCCTCCACCTCCCAAGTAGCTGGGACTACGGGCACCCCCCACAACACCTGGCCATTTTTTGGTTGCAGCCGTCATTGTTGTTTGGCGGGCCCAGGCTGGATTCGAACCCGCCAGCTCAGGTGTACGTGGCTGGCGCCTTAGCCCATTGAGCCACAGGCGCCGAGCCTCTCCTTAAGTTTTTAATAAAGAATACTCCTGATGGTTAAAAAATTTTCCCTTTAGTTTTAACTTAATTTCCTTTTTTTCTGTTTAATTGAAGAAAATTTAAAGTTAATATTTTCAATAAATAGCATCCATATTGTGATTCTATTTGTGTAAAATTATGCTTATTTTGGCATCCATCTATTCTTTTACTAATACACATACATACATAGTTATCTAGAGTAATGTTCATTAAATCAGGTTTTTTTGGAATGGTGTGATTTTTGCTGACTTGAAAAACTCATCCTTACCTTTTAAATCTAAGAGTGTGAAAAACAGACTCATCTTGCTTGAATTGATTACAATGAGCAGATATCTTTTTATTATTATTAAACATTTTATTGTTATCAAATACTTAAAACATTAAAAACATTATAGAGAATAATTTAATGAACCCTGTGCAATCCATTACCCAACTTAAGGAAACAAATTCATTAGAAAAGAATCTTGGAGTTTATCATTTTGTGTGTATATCATTTTGGTGTGAAGTAATTTTTCTTCTGAAATATGTAACTTCTTTATTTCCTTCTGTTTGTAAAAGGCCTTAGAATTAGTTCAACAGAAAAAGGGTAAGAAATAAAAATGCTTTATTGTCGGCTAGTAGGAGGCTAGTCTAAAAAGCAGAAAATTCCTGCATTTTGACAGCAGCTGAGGAAAACGTTTGGCATGGGTTCCTTTCTCTGATCCTAATTCCAGACGCTTGCCTTTGCTGGTTATAGATGATCCAGGGTTAGAATTTATGGGCAAGTGAAAGAACGCAGGACATGGTCCAAAATGTTAAGTCTTCCTGGCCAACGTGGTATTTATGCTGGGTCTGCCGAGCCTTCCAAAGAGGTGCGCTTATTTTCTCTTTGCTTGCTTCTTGGCCCTCCTCCTCACATCAGCAGCAGGGCTGCTAGATGAGATAGAGTGCTCTGTGTCAGTCTCTGGGGTCTACTGCAAGGTTGGTCATCGCCAGCTTCCAGCTTCTTTCCTGCACTCTGAGTTCCTGGTCTGTACTTGCAGTTTGTTGATACCGAGGCTTAGGCTGTCTGTTCTGTTGATTGGTTTGTTTCTAGAGCACCTCCTGGATAGGGAGTCCCATTATGATTTCCTTTAGTAATCTTAGAGATGTGGGTTCAAATAAATATATACACAGTAGCTCTCCTCTCATGGACCCACCCTATCATCCATTCATTTGTTCACTCAACAAATATTTACAATCCAGAATGAAAAGTGAAGACATGGGAAAAATAATGTTTTAATTAATCAAGATATGAGAATTGGAATTTTATTTTTAAACATTACTATCACTATCCCCCCCAAATGCTGCACTTGTTTGTACATCATTAAAAAAATTTGTTCAGCAAATTCTTATTCTTACTGATATCCTGCAGGTGAGCTGCCCTTCTGATTTCTACATCTGGCTTCAACCAGGAGTGGAATCCTCGCAGCTGGGCAGCTTCCCTGTTTGACCTCAGATTATGGCTGTGCCCTTGCCTGCTGGTGCCATGCCAAGAGCACCTTGCCTTGGGTACAGAGAGTAAGGGGGCATGTGGATCACAGGGAATTTAGAAGCAAGAAAAAAATCGACAAAAACTTGGTGTGCTTTTTATTATTACCATATGCCGGCAATTCTAAACAGTGTCAAAGGTAAAATACTCCTACACATACACGCATGCAATTTGTCATACTAAGTCTAAACAATTGCAGCATTTAATGTTGAGTGAGGTGGCCATATGTGTATCCAGAGAGTGCCAGACATATGTACAATCTTAAGTGCTTTTGAGAAAAAAACTTGTATAGAAAAATGCCCATTTGGAGTAGGAAAGCTTGTTACCCACTTAAGCACAGCCAATAGATTTATATTCCCTCCGATTAAAACATAGGCTGAGGCATCCTTTATAGAAATTCATTTCACACATCACGGACCTTTTATTTGTGATTATACTTTAAACAGTGAAACGGAGTGGTGAACTGTGAGGTGTAATGTTTTTGTTTGGCAAATGCAAATTTTATTGTATACATGAAATATTCCATGGAATTCGAATAGTAGCTTTAAAATTAAAATGTATTTTAAAAATACATTTAATTTAAAAATTAAAACTAAATAGCCCAATCTAGAAAATAGTAATTATTACACAGAATAATTTTATATAGAGGCAGGTACTGTTAAAACTGAAACAACTTGTGTTCAGTTCACAAGATAAGCTTGGTAGTTTTATTTAATACTTTGGTGGTTGGGCTGCTAATTAATGGGGGTTATGGCTCTTACATAATTGTTTTTTTTTTTTCTATTTTTTGCTCTTCCTGTCTGAGATATTTTTGTACTGCGATAAACAGAAATGCATTATATTTTTGAGGCCTTTTATTTAATCCCACTTCTGAGTGAATGAAAATTGCTGCAGAACGCCCACCACAGCAATTTACATTCTTTTCCAAGTTTATTATTCACTCATTTATGGGCAGGGGTGAAAAAGAACATGGCAGGAAAAGAATCATTTCAAATCTTTTCAAGCCTGGTTTGGATGAAGCTGGGAATGGAATGTTTGTGCTGAACTTGTAAGTTTCGCTTAGAAACCAAACCAAGCAAAGGATGTCCTTTCCAAATACAAAGTGATGGTGAGAGGTGCTTTGGGGAGAGATTAATCTGGGAATGGGGGCACACAGACCTCCCTTGCTCTCACATACACATCTCAGGAGAAAGTTCGAGAACTTAAAGAAAACCACCATCTTCACCCCCAAGGTAGTGTCAACATAGGCAGGCTTTGTTGGCAGAGGTGTACGCCATTGCTAAAGTGGGACGCACCCATCCCCCCAACGCCATGGCAAGAAACAGATGCAGCTATGCTTTGAGGATAAGGACAAAAAGATTCCTCAACACATGGCCAGACAAGTAAAATTCCATTCTATGCATGAAAGATGCTGAAGTTTATCGGCATTATTGTGCACTGTGAAGATTAAAATTTGGTGGTGGAAAGGGAACTTACCTATTTTCAGAGTTTTAAAATTAAAATGGAATGTCGTAGAAGCTCTTTTCTCTGAGCCAGTGGGACCAATAATTGAAAAAAGCTGGTTCCATTTGGCCGTCATGAAATGATGTATACATGCCTTAAACACTTTAACATAAAATATATACATGGATGGCAGTTTACCAGTCGTTTGATAAGACCAAGGCTTTTGCTTTGAATTTGGATCTGTGAATTGAAAGTTCCTCTGCATTTTCTATACTTTCCTGTTTTTGTTGCTTTAAAATAGAGAGTTTAAAGACGGACAAAACAGCCTGGACGCAGAATCAGTCTAGATTCTTAGGAATTTTTATTTTATTTTATTTTTTTTTGAGACAGAGCCTTAAACTGTCACCCTGCATAGAGTAATGTGGCATCACAGCTCACAGCAACCTCCAATTCCTGGGCTCAAGAGAGTCTCTTGCCAGGAATTTTTTTCTTATTGTAGAGAGACAACAATATTTCCAACAGCAATATTTCAAATAGCAATTTGCTTAATTTTTTTCAAAGCATTCAGTTCAGTTTACATGAGAATTCTTTTTTGTATACTCCCTTTCACCATTTTATATCTATTTTAAAAAATCGATTACATAATTACTATAGTACTGGCATAAATAGGTTCATACAATTGTTTCTTAACATAAAATTCAACTGGTTGGAGCTATGTGGATTCGGTGTGCTGTAGGTAGCAGTCAGTATGTTTTTCTAAGAGAATAAAGAGACTCTTTTATTCACGGACTTGGAGCTATGTTAAGAGAATTGCTGTAAAAGGTGAAATTATTAAATTAATTATTAAGATGGATGAGGGCATGAAAAAGTGAATTTGCTAGATAAGTGAGCGCTTAAAATTTTTCTGCACTAACTGTTGAAAGCAATTGTGTATCACATCTTAGAGAAAACAGTAAAATAGGATGGGCGCAGTGGCTCACACATATAATCCTAAAACTCTGGGAGGCCGAGATGGGTTTCTCCGGTGTTTGAGCTCAGGGGTTCGAGACCAGCCTGAGCAATAGTGAGACCCCTATCTCTAAAAATAGCCAAGTGTTCAGGTTGGCCGGGTGGATGACCACACAAGAAGACAAGTGAGAATATGGAGTATTGAGGGAGTGAGAGGACAGTCTTCAGGGATAACAGAGGAGAAGACCTTCCTAGAGAGGTTGTGTTCTTGCTGCCTCCGACTTCTCAGATACATGTTTATTTCTGTAGATGGCTTTTTGCCTTTGGATGAGTGATTAACTGCAATGCCCAGAATAAAAAGCTACCAGGAATGAATTCTGTTCAAAATTACAGAGATTGACATTGGTGTCTCAGGGAGTTCGCTTGAGAGTTCTTGGAATAATGCTGAAATATCTTCAAAAGGGATGAAAGGAGAGTGAGCAGTGTAGCTGCTTTTTTTTTTTTTATGCTGAAATTGGTTTAGATATAATGAAACTGTCCCTCTTAAGATTAAAAAAAATAAAAGCCAAAACAACCCACTCAGGTAACTCAAATCCCAGTTGAGCTAAAGCTACAAATCACATCCATTTGCAGGATCTGGTGGAGTAGTGAGTCCGGGATAATGAAGGTTCATAAGCCTGCGTTGTAGTTAGCGTTCAGAGGTAAACAGGGACCTTGTTGTTCGCTCTCTGTCGGAAGCTCTAATTCATTTCTAATTACTATCTCCTGGAAGAACAGTGTGTTGTCATTGCCTTTTAAATTTCTTCCTCTTTTTAGAGAAAACACGTATTTTAGGTCATTAAGGAAAACCTTGTCTTGGTTTGGATGGTGTTTTTGTTTGACAAAGTGGAATTATTATTTTGTTTCAAGGCGCAATTTGTGTGGTAGGAAGAAGAGGCTGCACGCATTTTAATTTGGCAATGAATTAACAATAATCAAGAGAATGTGGTTTTTCCACTGTTACACAGCTCAGATCTACATATTTATTCACGACAGAGAAAAAGAGCCTTTTTGTTTGGATTTTTAAAGTGAAGAAAAAATATTGGCATGTGAAATATGCCAGAACTTTTCCTTAATTTTCTTTCTTTTTTAGAATTAAAATTTGTATTGTTGGGGAAGCATTGAGGGTGCAAAGAATCTTTTTAAAAAAAAATTTCAGATGAATATAAGGGTACATACAATTAGATTACATTGTATTAATTTTCAACTCAATATTACATTTTGCAAATTTTAAAATATCCATGAAGAAAAATAAAAGGAAAGTTCTTAAATATTACCTAAATACATATGAAAATGTAAGTTGTAAAAACTTTGATTTTTCTCACTGTTAATAGAAGTTAACTTGGTTTTTTTTTTCTTTTTTTCAGTGACTTTGCCTGTTCTGGTAGTAAATTTGGGAAATGTATGAGTTGCTGTGATGAACTTCCTTTGGTTATTGTGCATGAAAATGGGGTCCGTGCAGGCCTGGTCTTCTTCAGTCCATGGGGGGTTCTGAGGATGTTGCACTTCCAATGTGTCAGCTACCATGTCTAGCTCTAGGAGAAGGCCTGGGAGAAACAGGTGAAGGGGCCAGTATTGCTGGAAAGACAGTTGGGAGAGTAGTCAGCTTGGAAGACTGCCCTAGGCAGGGGACAGACCAGAGAGTGGACCACAGCTCTCCAAACTTGCCACTTTGCTTCCTGACTTTGGGTTCCAAGCATGAACTGTGGGTAGTGTGAAGAGTTGTACAGAAGGATGTGTAGGTTATAAGTTTTGTTGAAAAACAGATAAATTCTAAAATGCTTCCAGTTGTAGAGAAGCAAGGATAAATTTTGATTATTACTTATGCCTTTATTAAAATACCTGGCAAAATGATTTACTCATTTGATTTTTTCCAGCTGCATTTTTATGGGACAAAGGTCAACTACGTTGTGATAAGTAAAGCCTGGAAGTGTCGATAAGCCAAAACAGAAGTATATTATTCACAATTCTACTTCTAAGAGACAACTACCACATGTGTGTGTGTATTTAGCTGGCAAATTAAAAAAAAAAAAAGATATTCCAGGGCAGTGCCTGTGGCTCAAAGGAGTAGGGCACCGGCATCATATGCCAGAGGTAGTGGGTTCAAACCCAGCCCCAGCCAAAAACTGCAAAAAAAAAAAAAAAAAAAATAGAAGATATTCCTAAAATGGTCTATTCAAATGAGCTTTCACATTAAAAAAATATATATATTTTTGAGACAGAGTCTTAAGCTGTTGCCCTGGGTAGAGTGCTGTGGTGTCACAGCTCACAGCAACCTCAAACTCTTGGGGCTTAAGCGATTCTCTTGCCTCAGCCTCCCAAGTAGCTGGGAGTACAGGTGCCTGCCACAATGCCCGGCCATTTCTTCATTGCAGTTATCATTGTTGTCCAGCTGGCCTGGGCCAGCCTTGGTGTATGTGGCCAGCGCTGTAACTACTGTGCTACAGGCGTCAAGCCACACATTAACAATATTTGTATATATGAGATAAAATTCAAGTGGCCAGGCTCTGCGGTAAGCTTGAAGTTCTTCAGCTGTTTCATCTCCGGAGAAGAGAACGAAGGTTTTCTAGGACTAGTTTCTAATCTAACATCTTTCCTTAAAAAGTCTTCATTTTTTTCTGTTCTTCTGAGGAAAAATAAGGAAGCTGGGAAATCAAAGGTCCATTGATCTAATTGAGAAGTTCTTAAAGTGTGGATGTTTATATGAAATGCAGCTCTTGGGCCCTGCCCTAGACCTCCCAAATCTGAAACACTGCGGCTGGGGCCCAGCAAACCACCTTATGAAAGGTCTCCCAGGTGACTGATGCACACTCAAATTTGAAAGCTACTGGCCCTTGAGATTTCAGGGTGGGTCTGGGGATGATGAGCCCATTCTGGGGCTCTGGCAGCCTGTAGTTTATCTCTAGATGTATAAGGGGGACTACTCTGTCGTTGTCTGAGTGCAGTTTCCAAGAAGAGTCTAAAGAAAGAAGAGGCAGCTGTTTAATCTGGAGGTCAAGTGGCTGAGAGAATCAGGAGCATGTAATTTAAAACTAGAAAGAGCAGTTTATTTATTTATTTATTTTTCTGAGACAGAGCCTCAAGCTATTGCCCTGGGTAGAGTGTTGTGGCGGCACAGCTCACAGCAACCTCCAACTCCTGGACTTAAGTGATTCTCTTGCCTCAGCCTCCCAAGTAGCTGTGACTATAGATTCCTGCCACAATGCCTGGCTATTTTTTGTTGTAGTTGTCATTCTTGTTTGGCAGGTCTGGGCCGGATTCAAACCCGCCAGCTCTGGTGTATGTGGCTGGTGCCTTAGCCGCTTGAGGAACAGGCTCTGAGCCTTTTTCTTTTCTTTCTTTCTTTTCTTTCTTTCTTTCTTTCTTTCTTTCTTTCTTTCTTTCTTTCTTTCTTTCTTTCTTTCTTTCTTTCTTTCTTTCTCTCTTTCTCTCTTTCTCTCTCTCTCTCTCTCTCTCTCCTTCCTTCCTTCCTTCCTTCCTTCCTTCCTTCCTTCCTTCCTTCCTTTCTCTCTCTCTCTCTCTTTCTTTTTTGAGACAGAGTCTTAAGCTGTTGCCCTGGGTAGAGTGCTATGATGTCACAGCTCACAGCAACCTCAAACTCTTGGGCTTTAGCTATTCTCTTGCCTTAGCCTCCCAGGTAGCTGGGACTAAGGGCACCCGCCAAAATGCCTGGCTATTTTTTGGTTAAAGTTGTCATTGTTGTTTGGTGGGCCAGGCTGGATTTGAACCCACTAGCTCCTGTGTATGTGGCTAGCACCCTAGCCACTTGAGCTACAGTCACTGAGCCAGAAAGAACAGTTTATATGGAGATCTGACCCAAAGACAAAATTAGGGTTAGCGAATATGTTGAAGAAGAATAATTACAATACTCACAATTATTCAAGCCCTGCCGACTCTCCTGTCATTTATTTCAACCAATTTCTTCTGCCTTTATTAGAACAATTAATGGCTGCCAGTAAATAATATTGTATGTGTATTTCCTTAAGCATATTTGCATATATCACCATGTTATTGCAGGAAGCAAAGCACAATAAATGTTTATTTTTCAAAATATGAAACATTTGTTTTCAAGCCATAAAAATGTGACTTAAACCAGTGTTTAGGCTTTGGAATTAAAATGCAAAATATTTATGAATTTTTTAATTAATTGTTTCTGTCTATGTATATAAAAATTATTTTCTCTTTCTAAACACTTTGATTCTTCCTAACTAAGTGACCATAAGAAGGGTCTGAAATCTCTGAGCCTTAGTTTTTCACCTGCAAAATGGGATAATGCTGAACACATCATTATTACGAGTCAAATAAGATAATGCATGCAAAGCTGCTTTCTAAGCTGCACAGTGCTGTTATTCATGTACTAAGTTATTATATAATTTTTAAACATAAACATTAGGCCAGGTGTAGTGGCCCGCACCTGTAATCCTAGCACTCTGGGAGGCTGAGGCGGGTGGATTGCTTGAGCTCACAAGTTCGAGACCAGCCTGAGCAAAAGCAAGGCCCCGTCTCTACTGAAAAAAAAGAAAAATAGAAAAACTGAGGCAAGAGGATCACTTGAGTCCTAGTTGGAGGTTGCTGTGAGATATGATGCCATAGCACCCTACCCAGGGTGACAGCTTGAGACTTGGTCTCAAAACAAAACAAAACATAAACATTAGTTATTTATATTTTCACTAGGATATTTAACATTACAGTAGAGGACAAAAATATAAATATTCAAAATTATAAATACTCAAAATGCAAAAATATGACATACATTAGCATTTAGCCTTTAGAAATGAAATAGAGAAAATGTATGCATTTATAAGTAAAGACTACGTGTTGGCAAAGTTACCAAGTAAACATCTATTTATTGTACTATTTTGATTAATAAAACATTCATAAGTAAGATCCTGTGCATTTCTGATTGTCATTAAGTGATGGTATTGACAGAGGCTTAGCCCCATCTAGGGAATGTAATATGCATCTTGGGCAATTTTCTCTCTTTCCTGTAATACCATAGGGCTAAACCAGTTGCAAAACATTGGAAAACAAAAATACATTTTCTCCTGCATGAACATGCATGCAAAAATCTTAAAAATATTGGTAAGGCTATTCCAGCAATATATAAAAAGGATAATGCCTCATGATGAAGTGATTTATCCCAAGAATACGAGGTTGCTTTAACTTTTGTAAATGAAACAATATATTATACTTGATTGTATTATATCACAATTGATTCAGGAAGAGAATTTGACAAAATTCAACACCTAGTCATAAAAAGAATTCTCAAGATACTAAGAATAAAAGGGGGCAGAGCCTATAGCTCACTGGATAGGGCGCCAGCCATATACACCCAGGCTGGCGGGTTTGAACCTGGACTGGGCCAGCTAAACAACAATGACAACTGCAACAAAAAAAATAGCCGGGCATTGTGGCAGGCACCTGTAGTCCGAGCTACTCGGGAGGTTGCTGTGAGCTGTGACGCCAGGGCACTCTCCTGAGGGCGACATAGTGAGACTCTGTCTCAAAAAAAAAAAAAAGAAAAGAAAAAAGAATAAAAGAGTTTTCTGGTGTTCGTATTTCTAATGAAGAACGATAATACAGTTTGGATTACGTATCTTGGACTGGTTTTTTGGTTCTTTTTTTTTTTGTAGAGATAGTCTCACTTTATCACCCTTGATAGAGTGCCGTGGCGTCACAGTGCTCACAGCAACCTCCAACTCCTGGGCTTAGGCGATTCTCTTGCCTCAGCCTCCTGAGTAGCTGCGACTACGGGTGCCTGCCACAACGTCTAGCTATTTTTCTGTTTTGCAGTTTGGCCGGGGCTGGGTTTGAGCCCGCCACCCTTGGTATATGGGTCTGGCACCCTACCCACTGAGCACAGGTGCTGCTGTCTTGGGCTGTTTTTAAACAGTACTTTGTACTTTATCTGCTGAAGCATCTGTCCAGCTTGGTATTCTGTGAGTTTGTTATTTCCTGATTAGACATTGTTATAGAATATTGTCTTTAGGGCTCGGCGCCCATAGCTCAGTGGTTAGGGCACTGGCCACATACACCAGGGCTGGTGGGTTTGAACTCAGCCCAGGCCTGCTAAACAATAATGACAACTACAACCAAAAAATAGCCAGGCATTGTGGTGGGTGCCTGTAGTCCCAGCTACTTGGGAGGCTGAGGCAAGAGAATCGCTTAAGCCCAAGAGTTTGAGGTTGCTGTGAGCTGCAACACCATGGCACTCTACTGAGGGCAACATAATGAAATTCTGTCCCAAAAACAAGAATTTTGTCTTCAAAATCAGATTGTCTCTTCTATCTTGAAAGCACTTTTATGTTTTCTAATTTAAAAATTAATATTTTTGTATAGATATTGTACAGTAAAGCTAAAGTAGGATATGTGGTTTTTGCAAATGCCTTAATGGCTGATAAAATTTTACACTTTAAAATTAACACATTGAACTGGTACAGAATGGTTTTAAATTATATTGTAAATATCTCCAAAAAATGAAAATAAAGGAGTTTTCTCACCCTGAAAATATGCATATACAGAAACATGATACGTAATAATGAAGGACTGAGTGTTTACTGAATGCTTTCCCCTAAGAATGGGAATAGGACAAGGAGGTCAGTAGTCATCGTACCTATTTGACATGATACGGGAGGTTCTGGCCAGTGCAATAAGTCAAGACAAAGATATAAAAGGCATATATGTATATGGGAAAGGAAGAAGTAAAACTCTTTTTATTCACAGATGATCAATATGAAAAAAATCCTAATCCTCAAAAGAACAATTAAAACTTAGTATATGAGTTTAGCAAGATGGCAGGATATAAGGTCAGTATATAAAAATCAATCGTAGCCCTTTATTAGCAATGAATAATCAGAAACTGAATAAAAGTGACACTTACAATAGCATCAAAAATATGACCCTCATAAGGTTCAGTTTAACAATGTATGTGTAAGACCTGTGCCCAGGAAAACAGCTTGACAAGGCCCTCGCAAAGACTCTATGGGTTAGGTGCTTGTTTTAGTCCGTTGTTTAGTCCACACTTGTTTTGTGTTGCTATAAAGGAATATCTAAGGCTGGGTAACTTATAAAGAAAAAAGATTTGACTCCTGATTCTGATGGCTGGAAAGTTCAAGATTGGGCATCTGCATTTGGTGAGGGCCTCAGGAAGTTGAAGGGTGGTCAATGTGTGTAGAGATCACAGGGCCAGACGGGAAATAAGAGAGGGGGTAGAGGTGCCAGGCTCTTTAACAACCAATTTTGTGGCAACTAATAGAGTGGGAACTCATTTACCCCCATTCATGATGGATATCCCCCCATGACCCAAATATTGGGGATCAAATGTCAACATGAGGTTTGGAGGAAACAAACTTAGAGCAATTGAGTTTTAAGGACTTGTTTCCAGGAAATGTCTGCGCTGGCTCTTAAACTAGAGATCAAGCCTTTAACCTTCATGATTAATTGCTTCTCTGAGCATCATCAGCTCCAATGTGGGTCTTTTCCATGGACAGTGGATCAAATATGGCAATTAATTTTTTTTTAGCAATGCACAGTGTAGGCAGTTCCTTAAAAGGAGGAACATATGGTGATGCAGCAGCTGCTGCTCTTGAACCTAAGACCCATAATCCCCAGCCCCATCTCTACAGAGTCTGCTTCAGGAGGGCTGGGTAGGGTCAGGAGGGTGCCTATGGAACAAGCATCCTAGGTCCCTTTTATCCAGGTGATCGAAGGACCTCATATGGAGATGTACCATTCCAGAGCTTGTTGTTTCCTTCCTTCAGAAGGAAAGTGTATGTAACAATAGACTCAATATCTTGACATCAAGGAAACACGGGCAAAAACTGAAGGCATGAAGGGAATTTGGCAAATATGAAGATAAGATGACCCAAGGAATTAAAAGGGAGGTGTAAGTATCTCCTAAGTACCATAGAAACTTATTTTTGTGATAGCCATGGGAATGAAAGACTAAAGAGTGACTTCTCACTGGCAAGAAATTGTCAGGAAGAGGACTGATCACAGCCTTCCCATCCTCCTCCTCGTTCTGCTAGTTTTCAGGGACTCTGTCGGCAGCACACACCTTCCCCAGGGCGGGCAACAGCGCCTCCACCACTGACACTAGCTGGGCCCTTTTTAGAAATCAAGTGAGGCCTGGGCCACTTTTGAGACTTTAGTACAATAAAGATGAACAAAGCTGACACAGGGTTAGCAAATTAACCAAATATATAATATATATTGTTTGCATTTAATTATTTAGTACTTTTAACACAAAAATTTAAGGTAAATACAATTTTGAATTCACCAGACAATAAGATTTCTTTACAATATTAACTCCTGATAGGTGATGTACTTCAGAAATGGAACATGACTTTAAAATTGTATGATGGGCCTAATTTTCTGGTCCTGTAAATGTATCCATCTCTAAATGCACATTAACGTCATTTGGAGATGATGTCAGAGATCTAAATATGAGTCCCTTCTCGAGAGTGAGGTCTAAACCAAACAGCTCTCCTAGCCTGGCCCAGAATGAACCCTCTTGTTAAGTATAGTCATGATTTGCTTCAGGACAGGGACATGACGTTCTGAGAGATGGGTTAGAAGGCCATTTCTTTGTTGCTTGAACTTCACAGTTGTATGTACACAAACTTAGATGATATAGCCTGCTACATACTTAGGGTGTATGGTATAGCCCATATTTATTCCTATATACAAAAATGCATATGTGTGTATATATGCAATCATATATTCCTTAATGACAGGGATGTGTTCTGAGAAATGCGTCATGAGGTGATTTTTATCGTTGTGTAAACGCCACGGGGTGTACACGCCTAGATGGTGTACCCTACTACACACCAAGGCTACCAACCTGTACAGCATGTTTCTGCACTGAATATTACAATTATAACATAATGATAAGTTTTTGTGTATCTAAACATAGAAAAGGTACAGTAAAAATACAATGTGAAAGATAATAAATGGCATACCTGTAGAGGGCCCATAAGTGGAGCTTGCAGGACTAGAAGTTGCCCTGCGTGAGTCAGGGAGAGAGTGGTGAGTGACTGTGAAGGCCACACTTTATAGACACTCTACACTTAGGCTACATTCAATCTATATAAAAAAAGTTTTTTCTTTGATAATTAATTAGCTTTCACTTACTGTCACTTTTTTACTTTATAAAATTTTTTTTTTTTTTTTTTTTTGAGACAGACACTCAAGCCATCACCCTGGATAGAGGGCCGTGGCATCATAGCTTACAGCAACCTCCAATTCCTGGGCTCAAGTGAGTCTCCTGCCTCAGCCACCCAAGTAGCTGGGACCACAGGTGCTCGCCACAACGCCCGGCCATTTTTTGGTTGCAGCCGTCATTGTTGTTTGGTGGGCCCGGACTGGATTCGAACCCGCCAGCTCAGGTGTACATGGCTGGCGCCTTAGCCTGTTGAGCCACAGGCGCCGAGCCTATAACATTTTTAATTTTTTGACTCCACAATAACACTTAGCTTAAAACAGAAACACATTATACACCTATACAAAAACATTTTCTTTCTTGATATTTTTATCCTATAGACTTTTTTTTCTATTTAACGTTTGAAGCCTTTTTATTGTTTGTTTGTTCGTTTTGAGACAGAGTCTCACTTTGTTGGCCTTGGAAGAGTGTTGTGGCATCACAGCTCACAGCAACCTCAAACTCTTGGGCTCAAGTGATTCTCTTGCCTCTGCCTTCTGAGTACCTGGGACTACAGGCCACTGCCACAAAGCCCAGCTATGAAGCCTTTTTATTGGAAACTAAGACAAACACACACACTTTAGAGCTACGCAGAGTCAGGTCGTCAATATCACCGTTTTCCACCTCCCCATCTTGTCCCACTGTAAGGTCTTCAGGGGCAATCATATGCATGGAGCTGTCATCTCCTGTGACAGCAATGCCTTCTTCTGGGACACCTCTGTATTATAGTTAACAGTGTTCTTTTGGTATTTTTTGTCAATAATATGTAGAAGAAATATACTCTAAAATAACAGTTAAAAACTTGGTAAATACCTAAACCAGTAACAGTTATTGCTTGTCAAATATTATATACTGTATATAATTGTAGGTGCTATACTTTGATACAGCTGTCAGAGAAATAGCAGCACAATGGGCAGGGGAGTCATGCGGCGTTCTATGTTGTTATGATGGCGACAGCAGCACCAGGTGATAGGAATTAGTTAGCTCCCTTATAATCTTATGGGGCCACTGTCACATATACATCTGACACTGACTGATAGATAATTATGTGGCACAAGAATGTACTTACTGCTCTTTAAACTTGGCAAGGAATTTGACACGCAATTTCTTCTTAACCATCCGTGTATCTTAAATGTTGAAGATAAATGACAGTGTGTGATTCCTTTGATGTAACTTTCAAAAGCAGGCAAAACTTGTAAATTGTGCTGGAAGTCAGAATAGTGGTTATCCTAGGGTGTTGGTCATGTTTTATTACTTACTCTGCAGGCCAGTTACATGATTCACTTATAATTCGTAGACTTTTTGTCATGCTATGTTTCTATACAAATTTTACTGAAGAATTTTGCTACGAGTTTTACGATTCGCAGACATGCAGCTGCTGCTGCCTCAGCAAAACCTTACATCAGAGGCACCGGATTGGACCGAGTGGCTTTTTCATCTCCAGGAATAGCCCTCGTTGGTAGGGATGCAGAATGCTCACCCTGCTAGCATGTCCGGCTGGCTGGCACCGCTGAAGAGGTGGCCCATTAGGTTCTCACTGTGAATGTGTATGAGCACGTGCAGTCTGTCACAAACCCAGATATGTGAAGCTTCTGGCAGAATTCCTTGGTGTGCCACTCCGGCCTAGGCAATGATAACATGGCAGTGTCTCTGAAGCGACTCATTCAGCGAGTGTGTGTGTTCTTATCCTCCCCGACATTGCTGTCCCTAGAGCTTCTGTGAGTGGCAGAATAGAGTGAAATGGGGCCTTGATGAGGAGTGGAAAGCCTGCCAGCTGGCCCTGGGATCTACTTGGCCCCAGGAGGCTGATCCTGACACCTGGTCCCATATGGCAGTGTGCGCTCAGGGACAGGAGCCAGGCAGTCCCTTAGAGTAACAGCAACACGTCCTCGCTCTGTGGCCAGAATAACAGGAGGCAGGGAGGGGTGAGAGCTTTGGCCTGGGGGGTTAGTGCAAGTCCTTGTGGTAACTGGCTGTGTGAATCAGCACTGGTCCCTCATTCCTCTAAGCTGTGGGTCCTTAGGAACAGAGGACCGGGTATCTCCAGCTATCTCAGGCCTGGCCTGAGCGCTCCTCCTCCACCTCCTCCACACTGGGATTTGCTCTTAGTACTCGACTTCACGCACATATTGGCAGGAGAGCAATGTAAGTTATCACGTTTGTTTTTTTTTTGAGACAGAATCTCAAGCTGTTGCCCTCGGTAGAGTGCTGTGGCGTCACAGCTCACAGCAACCTCAAACTCTTGGGCTTAAGGGATTCTCCTGCCTTAGCCTCCCAAGTAGCTGGGACTACAGGCTTTTTATTGGAGCCTGCCACAATGCCTGGCTATTTTTTTATGATGCAGTTGTCATTGTTGTTTCAGCTGGCCTGGACTGGGCTTGATCCCGCCAGCCTTAGTGTATGTGGCTGGCACCCTACCCACCGAGCCCAGAGCACCACCGACATTTTTTTAGTTACCTAAAAATTTTCCAGAGTTCACAAAGATGTACAGCATGAATCAAGATTGTGATGTTTTATGAAAGTAATGTCATTGAATTGTGCCAACAGCCCTTTCCCATATCTGGAAGTTCTCTGTGCCATGAAAGTAGACTGATCAGAATATAAAATTTTATTTTCCAAATGATTTTTTAGTGTTTGAATTGAATTAAGCGAATTTTCTTTTAGTGAGTTTTATAGCACTCAACTCCTCTTTCTACCAAGTTCTTTGATTACTCCCCAACCAATTTACCTTTACCTATAATCCACTCCACTTTGGGATAAGGATAAGCTATTGTTTCTCTCTTCTTCCATCAGAACCTGCTCCGTCTCATTCGCTCTATTTATTTACCTATCCTCTCTCTATTATTTACCAAGCTCTGCTCTGCACCAGGCACGAAGCTAAGCCCTGGGAATGAGACAGTGAACAGAACAGGCTCGGCTCCTGCTCTGTGGGAATCACACTCTCAGGGGTGCGACAAGTGTGGTATAAACGATTACAAATATTAGCTAGAGCCTTACAGCTTTATCACATCTGTGAAGCTAATGACATCTAAATTATCGGGTGCTAATGACAACATTTTATTCTTCCCAGAAAATGTTTGCAGCTAAAAAGACTTTAGTACCTTACCTCGAGAAGAAGGGAAGGACCATGATTGCACTAATGTACACAGCTATGATTTAATTAAAAAAAATTTAATAATTTTAAACATTTTAAATTAAAAAAAAAAAGACTTGGTCACAAGATCGCCTCATGGATCAAGTTCCCCATAAAGCGTGGACCACTGAACACCTGCATACTTCTGCCCTGTTCAGTGAGAGAATATTCCGCTGTGATCTCATTTGAGCCACACTAGTTTTCAATTTCTACATTACCTTTGGCCTACATTCCTACATTGGCCTTTACCCTGGGAGTTGGAGGAAGAGTGATCTGCTCCCGTCAGACCTTTTAGGAGCTTGCAGACCGGAGTAAGGATGCTGGACTTTCTCTTTAGAAGGAACTATGAACTAAAACTGAGGTTGCTTTGTCCTTAGAGTACAGTTGCCTTGATAACTTAATCAACAACAAAAAAAGTAATGTAGTTAGGACACCTGTCCCCAAAATTTAGTTAGAATTTAATTTGTCATTTGAAAGAGTTTTTCCATTATCTTGACAAAATACAAAATTGTATATTTCAAATCAATAAAGGCAGAATAAGAAGTCAAAAAAAAGAAGGGAAGGAGTGGAGAGGGCATTCCAAAGGAGATCTGTTTGTGGAGGGGATTTTTTCTGACCTTTAAAAAATTATAATATGATATGTAGCTAGATGCCTACGCCATTATGCAAATAACATTGGTTTCAGGTCATTTGGACGGGATTTCCCGAAGTGCAGTACCTGTCCTAATGGTGGGATGCAAGGTGTGTGACGTAGTTGTGGCGGATGCAGGGGGTTACATGATTCACCTGTCTGTGTTGGTGGTTCCTCACTGCAAATGTCTGCCTCTCTCTTTGACGCTTGCTCAGATTGTGGGATCCAGCTCCGCCCACCACAACAGGACTGCAGAGGAGGGGGTTAGTGTCCACAGCCACAGGGGGAGCCTTCCAACAAGGAAGCATGCTCTCTGCCTCTCCCAGAGGGTTCCTGGGGACTCAAACCTGACCCCATAGCAGTGTCATTAACGCTTCCTAAATAGACTCTCCTCTCCTCACTCTTGTTTCTCCAGCACCCAAGTGGCACACAGGGACAAAGTTTTATTTTAATGGCCACGGATTTTAACATGTATTAAGAAAAATATAAATTATACATCGTATCTGTGATTTCATGGGTGTTACTGAAGCTTAAGTTTAAAAAGTGAGTCTGTTTAAATAGAAGTTGTAAGTCATGGGGCTCAGGTACTAGACAAATCACAAAAGGAAAATGTGAGTAGGGGGCAATAATTTGTTGTATGAGACCAGGAAATTGCCTGTAAACCGGAAGGAGAGCTTATGATTCCACAATAAACTCAAAGGCACAGGTTCTTAAGGTTCTTAAGACGAGGCTCCCAAAAAGGCTCCCAGGGGTCCACCAGCCCTTGGTAAGCTCAGTATTATGCAAAGTATTAGGCGTTTGGATTCTCTTCTCCCCTAAAGTTCATTCTTTCTTTAGTCTCTCAAAGGGATCTATCACTTGAAATCTCTAAGAAAAAAAAGAAAGAAAAAGAAAGAAGGAAGGGGGCAAGCAGCCAGGCAAGCACTCTCAGTTTTTCTATTTTATTTTGCTCCTATCACAGCAAAACAAAATAAAACAACAAACAAGAGGAAGAGGAAGGAGGAGGTGGATTCATGATCCAAATAGAGAAAAAAAATGTGTTTGTAGGGTTTGGTTACTTGATGTTCAGAGAGAGGAGATATCCACTCTGCCTCTCTACCTGTAATAACAAAATTAGAAATACCTTCTGAGAATTTTTCTTTCTCCTTGGGAAGGATGGATCTAGCCCACGAGTAGCATCTGTACACAATGGTAAAAAGTCTGCAGTGGATATTCATTAAATATCCAATCTCCCAAGTATCTAATGGCGGCATAAATAAGATTTTTGTACATGCAAAACAAATTTTATTTAAGTGATAACCAAGATAGTTCCTGTTGTTTCATAAAATAGGCCTTCTGTTAACAGCAAATACAGGAAAACAAGCTAATGCATCTTAATGCCTGATTTTTTTTTTAATTAAATGATAGCTGTGCACATTAATGCAATTATGGGGTACAATGTGCTGGTTTTATATACAATTTGAAATACTTTCATCAAACTGGTTAACATAGCCTTCACTGCATTTTCTTAGATACTGTGTTAAGACATTTATATTCTACACTTAGTAGATTTAACATGTGCAATGTGAAATGCACCATAGGTGTGGTTCCATCAATTACCCTCCTTCCATCCATCCTCACCCCTCCCCTCCTCCTCTTTCCCCTCCATCTTGGGCTGTAGTTGGGTTATAGCTTTCATATGGAAGTGTGGGTGCTTATATATTTGTTTTACAGTAGAGCTGAGTACATTGTATAATTTTTCTTCCATTCTTGAGATACTTTGCTAAGAAGAATATGTTCCAGCTCCATCCATGTAAACATAAAAGAGGTAAGGTCTCCATCTTTTTTAAGGCTGCATAATATTCCATGGTGTGTACATGTACCACAGTTTATTAATCCATTCATGGGTCGATGGGCACTTGGGCTTCTTCCATGACTTAGCAATTATGAATTGGGCTGCAATAAACATTCTGGTACAAATATCTTTGTTATAAAGTGAGTTTTGGTCTTTCAGATATATACCCAGTAGAGGACTTACAGGATCGAATGGCAGGTCTATTTTTAGATTCCCTAAGTGATCTCCAAATATCTTTCCAAAAGGAATGTATTAGTTTGCATTCCCACCAGCAGTGTAGAAGTGTTCCCTTTTCTCCACATCTGT
Source organism: Perodicticus potto (assembly GCA_963574655.1). Taxonomy (NCBI): domain Eukaryota; kingdom Metazoa; phylum Chordata; class Mammalia; order Primates; family Lorisidae; genus Perodicticus; species Perodicticus potto. The sequence goes on from CAUYRH010141517.1 coordinate 32,795, forward strand.
GCCAACATCTATGGTTCTGGGATTTTGTGATATGGGCTAATATTACTGGAGTTAGATAGTATCTCAAAGTGGTTTTGATTTGCATTTGTCTGATGATTAAGGATGATGAGCATTTTTTCATGTGCCTGTAGGCCGTGCGCCTGTCTTCTTCAGAGAAGTTTCAAGTCCCTTGCCCAAGCTGAGATGGGATCATTTGTTCTTTTATTGCTAATATATTTGAGTTCTCTATGGATTCTGGTTATTAAAACTTTGTCGGAAACTTAACCTGCAAATATCCTTCCTGTCACGTTCTGAGGGCTGTCTGCTTGCTTTACATACTGTGTTCTTGGCTGTGCAGAAGCTTTTTAGTTTGATCAGATCCCAGTATTTTTGGTGTTGTTTCAATTGCCTTGGGGGGTTCTCCTTATAAAATATTCTCCCAGGCCGATTTCTTCAAGTGTTTTCCCTGCACTCTCTTGTAGTATTTTTATAATTTCATGTCTTTAATGCCTGATTTTGAGGCATATAAAAACTCAAGAAATTCAACAGTTCATAGCAAATTGTTCATCTGTGTAATCCAGATTGAATTAGTTAGAATCAGAATCAACTGTGAGTGATAGGGAATCCAAAAAGACAAGTGGCTGAAAAAAGATAGAAATTTATGTTTTGCGTGTGCATCTAGGTAAATGGTCCAGGGGGTGGCGTGATTGATCACAATACAGGGAATATTGTGTTCCTTCTCCTTATTGTTCTGTATTTCCACATTCACCTTATTGCCGAAGGTGGCTGCTCCAGTCCAAGCCATCATGTCCACATTCCAGTTATTTCCCCAGAACGTGATAACTTGACCATATCTATCTGCAAAAGAGGGTAAGAAATGTAGTTTTCATTCAGGGAAGTCATCTGCTCAGCTAAAAATTCTATTACTATGGAAGAAGGGGAGACCAATGGATAATACTAACCATCCTAATCAGTCAGATTTCTAACTTCTAGGTAATTCCAAATGATTAATTTTAGCATAATATTCAACTATAATTCTTATTTTAAGTGTCATTGAAATTACCCAATCATCCATTTTTAAAGCTGTCTCTGCTTAAATCTTTGCTGACATTCATAAATAAAGGATATTTTTTCATATTGAGTGCCTGCTTGATGCTCGGCAAAATCCAGCCCACCTAGAATAAAATAGCACATCCAATTTGTAGATTATTGAGACCTTTTGTTCTTTCTTACTTCTGGTTCAACGTATGCTATTTCCCATTAGTTAAAGTTTCAAATGGAAAGAGAATGTAGGATTAAAAAAGTAAAGTCTAATTAGATGGCTTTTTTTTTTTTTAGCAACATTTCTATAAAGACTAAATTAGAAGAGATTGAAAACAATAAATAATACTGGCCAGTTGCAGTGGCTCATGCCTGTAACCCTAGTACTCTTGGAGGCCGAGGTAGGAGGATCCCTTGAGCTCAGGACTTCAAGACCAGCCTTAGCAAAAGCAGGACTCTGTCTCTACTAAAAATGGAAAAATACCTAACCGGACATTAATCCCAGCTAATGGGATGCTGAGGCAGAAGGATCCCTTGAACTTGGGAGTTTAAGGTTGCTGTGAGCTAAGTTGTTGCCAGGGCACTGTGGCCTGGGCAACAAAGTAAGACTCTGTCCAAAAGAGAGAAAAGGAAAAGAAAAGAATAGAAAAGGGAAAGGAAAGAAAAGGAAAGGAGAAAGGAAGGGAAAAGAAAAGGAGAAGAGAAGAGAAAAAAGAAAAAAATAATACCAAATTGTGGGATTATCTTGTGGTAGAAACAGTCCCTTACGCCAGGTGATGGGCAAGTCCTTCTCACTGCCATGTACAATTTTAGCTACAGCCCTGTGAAGAAAGTAGTGTCATTTCTACTTGGGAGAAGAGAAAAAATTTGCCCAAGCAAACAGTTATTAAGGAGCAAAGCCAGGATTTTAGTTCAGGTCTCTCTGACCCCCCCAAACCATGCTATTTGGAAAAGTCTATCTTGCCATGAGTTTGTAAGCATCCTGTCTCCACTGGAGAGGCAGTTTTTATGTTAACATTGGCCGCCACTCAAAGCAGACCTTGAAGATGTCCACAAAGTGAAGAGGTTCAGAGCGTGCCGGGCAGCCAGATTCTCGAGGTCTCTCTGCCCTCTCGGATTCTGAGTTTTGTTACGAGCCAGCACTCAGGAGGCACTTGATCTTTACAGAGTGGCTGGCAGGACTTTCAGCCCCAGGTGGTATGCGGAAGATAGAGTGCCCTCTCTCCAGAATACTTTATTTTTTTATTTTATCTTATTTTTTATTTTTTTTGAGACAGAGCCTCAAGCCATCACCCTGGATAGAGGGCCGTGGCATCACAGCTCACAGCAATCTCCAATTCCTGGGCTCAAGCGAGTCTCCTACCTCCACCTCCCAAGTAGCTGGGACTACAGGCGCCTGCCATAACGCCCGGCCGTTGTTTGGTTGCAGCCATCATTGTTGTTTGGCGGGCCCGGGCTGGATTCGAACCCGCCAGCTCAGGTGTATGTGGCTGGTGCCTTAGCCCGTTGAGCCACAGGCGCCAAGCCACTCTCCAGAATACTTTAAAAGAGCAAGGATGGCTTCGGGACAGCGTTTCCTTGGCTTCGCATCCTACAGTGATTGAACGGTTGGGATGGGCCCCATCCTTCCTCCCCTGTGCTCAGCATGAGACCTGTCACCCAGGGTGTAATGACAGACCCACACATGCACTTAGAGCTTGCTCTGCGGCAGCCACTCTGCTAGCTTTTCTCAGACCATTCTGAGAGGCTTTGTGTAGGGAAGGATGTGGGATTTGAGTCTAGAATCTCTGATTCTGACGCAGGCACTTAGCTACGAGGCTGTGTACCTTGTTCATAGCGCACACTGGCTGCTGAAATGCAGGCAGTTGACAGCACAGTCTGGAAAGAAAGGCTAGGCAGAGTGTATCTGAATATGTGTGAGGAAAATGTTTACGGGTCATGCTTTCCAATGAATGACATGGAACGTTTCTTGGATTGGGCATTGAGACACCCTGGACAGTGCTTCTCAACCTTCCTAATGCCGTGATGTATCTTCATTGTTACAAAGGGGTCGGGACACACAGGTTGAGAACCGCTGCCTTAGAATTTCCCCTCAACTCTGGCCCTATCATGGAGGGTGTGAGCAGTTAATGGGGAAGGGTCTGAGGAGACATGGTGAGGGGTGGGAGTGAGACAGGGAGAGGGGACCCCTCAGATCGTGTGCTCCGTAGCTCGTTACTGCCCTGACTCAACCCTGTTTGGGCCCCTTAGAGTCCGCAGAGGGTCCACCTCAGAGGCCTGCTGCTGAGGAGAGGAGACTGCAATGTCAAACTGCTGATTCCTGTCCCTTGTAATGCAGGGTCACTCCTGGCACGTTGGCTCTCAGGCCCCTCTGGGTGGTGAGGACAATGCAGCCGAGAGGCCGAGGAGGCTGGTGGTGTGTTCGGCGTTTGTATGAAGGGACCTCTGGGTAGAAGAAAGGGGTTCTGGTGGGGCTCTGAGCCACCCGTCTCAGCTTGCTGTAGACAGCACGGTATGAGACCATGGTATTGGAGAAGTCCAATCCGATGCAACTTACTGTTATTAGAAGATGATCACATTATTGATAATTACAAATAATGATGTGTTGTGAATTATCAAAGCCCACATTTCCTTTTGTTCGCCTTTACAGTTTGCTAGGGCTGCCATTACAGAGTGCCACAGTCTGGGTGTCTTAAGCAACAGAAATTTATTTTCTCTTGCTCCCGGAGGTTAGAAGGGTGAGAGCAAGGTGGAGGCGGGGTTTGGTTTCTTCCGAGGCTTGTAGGCGGTTATCTTGTGTCTGTGTCCCCGCTAGTCTTCTTCCTGTGTGCCTCTGTGTCCTCGTCTCCTCTTCTCATAGGAACACCAGTCGTATTGAATTCAAGCCCACCCCAAAGAGCTCACTTTGACTTAATTACTTCTTTACAGGACACTGTTTCTAAATGCACCCGTCACATTCTGAGGGACTGGAGGTTAGGATTTCAACATGTGTATGAATTTTGGGGGGACTGAAGTCAGCCCCTAGCACCACTTCATGGAGAATAGTGCCAGAGAGAACACTGCTGAGCTGTGCTTCTTACTTTCTAACCCTACGAGGTGAAGCACAGAAAGCATTTAACGTAGCAGGCCCAAGGCTGCAGTCTTTAGGAAGACCTGCTCCCAAGGTTGTTCTGACACTAGTCAGGGCCCTCGGACTTGGAGATGGTTCTCATCGTTCCCAAGACTGGTGACGGAGGCTCATAGTGCCTCTGATGTCCTGTGTGCTGACCGCCTGCTTTCCTTCTGGGAGTCTGGGATTTGGGTACTTACCAGGCAGAGGGGGCCTATGTGACAAGGCCCAATAAAACCCCCAGATAACGCATCTCTCGTGAGCTTCCCTTGTAGACAACATTTCACAAGTCATGTCCCTACTCGTCGGAAGAGATAAGAATGTCTGTGTGACTCCACTGAGAAAGACATTTAGAAGCCTGTGCCCATTTTCTGTAGAATTTGCCCACGTGGATCGTCTTTGGCAGTTTACGCAGAAGATTCAGAGCCCGAATCTGACGGCTAGGCCAGAGTCGAAGCGTTGGGCAGCGCAGCTGAAGAGAAAGGTAGATTGGTATCTGATGCCTATGGAGAGGATGACTTTTCTCGCCTAGGGGGTGATAAAGACGGTTATGAAGAAGAAGAGGATGAGAACAGCAAACAGTCAGAAGATGACGATTCAGAGACTGAAAAACCTGAGGCTGATGACCCAAAGGAGAATACAGAAGTCGAAAAGCGAGACCCCCAGGAATTAGTTGACTCCTTTTCTGAAAGAGTCCGGAACATGTCACCTGATGAAATCAAGATTCCACCAGAACCCCCTGGCAGGTGTTCAAATCACTTACAATCTCCTCCCTTCGCTGAGTTGTCTACCTGCCACCTCCCTCCAGGATCACATCTCCCTTCTCGCCAGATGACAAGCTCCAGCCTGTGAGAAGAACTCCAGCAATCTGCCAGGCAGAGACGACCAACCGCTCAACCTTTGAATTCAGAATATTCTTTCTCCTTTTTAGATCATACTAATGGTAGAAGCCATGACATTTGAGCAAACATTTTAGTTCATCTAAGGTGGTAAAACTGATCTAATGGCCCAGGAGACACAGCCAAGTTGTCTGTAAGATATGGGTTTGCCTCAAGTTGCCAAGCTTCCTGTAAAGCCTCTCTCCAGTACCTTTGAAGAAAGAACATTGAAGAAAAAAAAAAGAAGAAGAAGAATTTGCCCACATGGCTCCTCTCTTTGCTGGCTTTGCTTTGTATCCTGTTGCTATAATAAACCATGAGAATGGTTACTATTATTTGCTGAGTCCTGTAAATCCTCCCAGTGAATTGTCAAATCAGGGGTTGATCGTGGGTACCCCGGCATACTTTTATAGGTTTGCTGTGATAGCTGGCTGGGATTTAAAGATGCCCACCAGCCGGGACTAGGAATAGATTTGGGGAGTGTTTATCACATGGTACCAAGGCTACAAGAGGTAATAGAAGAGAACAAAAGCCACAGAGTTTACAAAGGTGGAACATGTGTAATATAACTTAGAAGAACAAGGACGTGGCCTTGGAGCCATGCATCCTTTCCTTACTTCTTTTTTTTGAGACAGCCTCAAACTGTAGCCTTAGCTGGAACCACAGGCGCCCGCCACAATGCCCAGCTATTTGTTGGTTGTAGTTGTCATTGTTGTTTGGCAGGCTCAGGCTGGATTCGAACCCACCAGCTCTGGTGTATGTTGCTGGCGCCTTGGCCATTCGAGCTACAGGCACCAAGCCCATGCATCCTTTCCTGGTCTTGGAGGTCATGCACCCATTTAACAGAAAGCTGTGGTCTGTCTCTGCCTGGCCATGCTGTACTCCCAAACTGGTGTGGACAAACCCTGGCTGTCCATAGGGGCAGCCCAACAGGTAATCTCATTCTGCAGAGGGGAGAAAGAGGGACCCTCCCTCACCTGCTGGAAATCAAGACCCCTTGACATGCCTGCTCATCCCTGATCTCCTTCCCTGTCATCCATGGGCCAAGGGGAAAGCTTCTCTCTGTGGCCCCTGTGGATGGCTTTTACTCACTGCTATCCCTCAGGATCACCACTGGGATATTTTCACTGGCATCTGTTCTGATTGGTCAGTGCCTGTATGAACTATTTTGACTATCAATCCCAAACCTATGCCACACCCCCAACCCTATGCCACTCTTCTTGTAGCTGGAAGAGAGAATGCCCTGTCTGAGAGATATGGAACTATGTCTCAGTTAAGAGGTTTGCCCAAGGTCAAGTTACTTGGCTGCAGGTGAGGGTTTCTTCCTTCACCCTAGGCTTCCTTTCACAGTTGACCTGATACCAAGGAAGGCCGCAGAGTGACCCCAAGGACTAGGCAGGGTCAGTGCAGGAGGTCACCTGGATCCAAATCCCACCCCCAACCTTATTGCCTAATGGGAGACTGCAGGCAGCTGTGAGCCCAAGGGGCCAGCGAGTGGGTCTCTGCCCTGTGTGACTGAAGAGGCAGCAGGTAGATCCTATCGTTTTTTTTTTTTTTGTAGAGACAGTTTCACTTCATGGCCCTTGGTAGAGTGCTGTGGTGTCACACAGCTCACAGCAACCTCCAACTCCTGGGCTTAGGAGATTCTCTTGCCTCAGCTTCCTCAGAGTAGCTGGGACTACAGGCGCCCGCCACAATGCCCGGCTATTTTTTTGTTGCAGTTTGGCCGGGACCAGGCTTGAACCTGCCTCCCTCAGTATATGGGGCTGGCGCCCTACAGACTGAGCCACAGGCACCGCCCGGTAGATCCTATTGTTTTGAAGACTTTTTGCTGGGTTATTATCTTAATTTGGGTCCCCCAGAAGCAGATTGTGACACAAGCTGCTAAAAGAAATAAGGGCAGGGGAGTGGGGAAGTGAGGTAGCAGGGAAGGGGAGGCAGCCAGCACGTGTGTGTTTCCAAGTGGTTACCTCTGTGGGCAGCCGGAACTGGAGCCAGTGGGGAGAGTCTGAGTGCCAAGAGAGTGGGGTGTTTATAACTGGTGCAGGGCTGCTCCTCTGAGTGTTAATTCCATGGCACTTCCGGCTGTTATTAGGCTGCCAGGCTGGTTCCAAGAGCCAGTGAAAGCTCTGAGGCAGATGGAGGCAAGTGCTGCATGCCCTGCTGGTGCAGGCGACAGGACACAGGCGGGCACCACCAACATCAGCTATCGTCATCTGCAGCATGAGGACAGGGTGAGGGATGGGGTCCTGAGTGTGTGTGTGTGTTGGGGGAGTGCTGCGCTGTGGCATTTTAAAACTGGTGATTGAGACCACGAGAGAGCAGCAAAGATGGGGCTGGGAACTCCAACACTCAGGCTCAAGTCGCTCTGGGACCAGAGGAGAGGTCTGTAGCCAGGGGTAATTTCCCCTGCCTGAGGCCCTCATTCCCCTACTTGAGGGCAGAACAAGGAACCCTCACGTCCCTCCTTGCTCTGCCCTTCCATTTCAGGCCAGCCCTCCCAGCCCAAAGACGCCACCCTAGTGGTTTCTGGCCACACTCTCAACACTCAAGCTGAACTTCCAGGAAATGAGTTTTGCCTCTTTTTAGCTGCTGTTGTCCCCTGAAGGCTGGGCAGGAGGCCTGATCACAAGAGCTTTGGCTCCTGAACTCCCAGTGTCAGATTTCAGCCACACAGCCAAGCAGCCTCCCTTGGATAATGTAGACTTGTTCCCTTCCTCTGGTAGCTAAAGCATGTGAAAGTTCAGTTGAGGTTACTATGCCCTTGCATCACCGAGGGCTTTGATGAGATCATGCCTTCCCCGCTCCCTGAGCTCTCTGGGAGACAGACTCTGTGCTGTCCTATTCCTTACGTGATCATTCGCTACGTCGTTTTCTAAACACACACAAATGTGCATGCATGAAAGGCTGGAAACATTTTCAGGTGAACAGTGTCTCTTCTTGGATACCCAAAGGTTGAGGGGACAAGTTTAAGTGAAAGTTCTTGGAAATGCGTGTCTGCATGTCTGAAAAGATCACATGTGAAAGTCTCCTCCAATGCTGTCAGCATCTCAGTGTCCCTGAGTCCAGCAAAGCAGTTTGTGGTGAAGCTCACACACGAAAGCATACTTTTTTAGTGTTCATCTCCCTTGGATTATGTATTCAGAAACCATGATTCTGTGGTTAACAGGAATTTTCAGATTTAGAAAAATTTGTTGAGTCCCAAATCCTCAGCTTACTAATTACTGAACGTGTGTATTGAGCAATGTTCTCAACTGGAATTGCTGTGAGGGAACCCAGGGCTGCAGCGTGTCTCCCTACAGCCTGTACCTGCACTCTTCTAGAGCACACATTGCAGCAGGTGTGAATGAGGCCTCTCCAGTTGTTCAGTGAACAACCTGCACAACCACACACAGCAACCCTGGGGACCAACACACCCTGTACATTAAATTGTAAAACTCCTTGCAAATGCCAAAGTGTTGACCAATAAAAATTAGAGGAAGTCAACTCTAAGGGCTTGTTAATATTTTTTTTACAATCTTTTAAAAAATTATTATTTTTATGTCAGCTACTTTTGAAAGTTTATTAGTTACCCCTACATGTAAACCATTTTTAAAAACTCCTATGTTAAGTAAATCTCATCTTTATCACTTATATTTGATTTATTCAACATTGTCTCTAAAATCTCCTTGGTTTCTAATAAGCCTCAAAGTACTGGATGCTTCCTCTTTGATACAGCAAGTTGTTATTCTGTGTTTGCTATGGGCTAGCACTGTCTGACAGAGTTTTCCACTGTGACAGAAATGTTCTCTGTGTTAATAAAGTAGCTGGTAACCACACCTGGCAATTGAAAATTTGAAATATGGCTAATGCAATTGAGGTATACCCCACCAAAAGTCAGTTCCTCAATTGCATTAGGAACTTACTCTGTTGCCCTGGGTAGAGTATAGTGGTATCCCCATAGCTCACTATAGCCTCAAACTCTTGGACTCAAGCAATCCTCCTTCCTCAGCCTCCCAAGTAGCTGGAACTATATGTGCTTGGCATGACACCTGGAAAATTTTTCTATTTTTAGTAGAGACAGGGTCTTGGTCTTTCTCAGGCTGGTGTCAAACTCCTGAGCTCAAGTGATCCTCCCTCCTCAGCCAGTCTGGGTGCTATGATTATAGGTGTGAGCTTCCGTACCCAGCTCGATGAACTGACTTTTAAATATGGTTTCAAATAATTTACATTTAAATAGCCACATGTAGCTATCAGCTACTGTATTGGTTAGTGCAGTACACCCTTAGACTCTGTACAAGCCGTGCTTTCTGATCCTATTGAAATCATACTGCTGCAACCCAAGAGAACGCTACCGAAAGGCAATATGTTACTTTGCTTTTGGTAATATAACTTTGCTTCATTTTTATGACTAACATGTTCCTAAAAAGCCCTTTGCATGGAGAGAATTTTTTTTTTTAAATACATGTATTTTATTATTCTTCATTACATTATCCCCCCCCACCCATCCGTGATAAGACAGAATTGATTTACAGAAAAGAATACAGAAAACACCAAAGCTCCTGGTAGTGGGGGAGATTTCAAGTAGGGAGAGAGAAGCTCTCTCCGTTCCTCTCCCGGTCTTTCCCCGTCTCCTCCTCTAGGCCTC
>CAUYRH010141518.1:0-27063 GCA_963574655.1 Perodicticus potto
GTGGAGACAACAAGCTGCTCAGGAGGCTGAGGCAGGAGGATTGTTTGAACCCATGAGTTTGAGGTTGCTGTGAGTTAGGCTGAGGCCACAGCACTCTAGCCTGGGCAACAGAGTCTGTCTCATTAAAAATAAATAAATAAAATAAAATTAGGGCGGCGCCTGTGGCTCAGTGAGTAGGGCGCCAGCCCCACATACCGAGGATATCAGTTTAAACCTGGCCTGGCCAAACTGCAACAAAAAAATAGCCGGGCGTTGTGGCAGGCGCCTTTGGTTCCAACTACTGGGGAGGCTGAGGCAAGAGAATCGCCTAAGCCCAAGAGCTGGAGGTCACTATGAACTGTGATGCCACAGCACTCTACCGAGAGCGACAAAATGAGACTCTGTCTCTAAAAAAAATAAAAATAAAAAATTAGAACGCTACTGAAACAGCTCCACTTCTAATGGTCCTATTGCTGGCCCAGTTCTGATCTCAGGACTTAGTCTGACAACAGGATTCTGTTTTGCTCTTGTGGTTGGGTTCCTTCACTGGAGACCTAGTGTGTTCATCTCCACAGGATACCCTAAGATGTGCTATTCTTACCATCCCTCGTGTCAAGATCTGGAATCCCACCCTGGGTTTATTCTAATGGATACCACCATAGACCTTGCTGACAGATGCCAGATGATAAGAATAATGTCATACTCAACTCTGTGTCCTACACAAAGTCCTAGTGCGGTGCCTAGCACACAGGAGCTGAAGCGAATCAATGCCAAAATGCTCTGTGCCTCAGTTTACTCATCTATACAATGAGATAGTAATAGCAAATACAGAGTTTTGTGAAAATGAATGAAGTGAATCTATGTAAAGTACTTAGAACAGTGGCCCACGGCAAGGGCACAGCAAGGGTTGGAATTTACTAGTATCAAAGTCATTTCTATTGTTATTACTCCATATGGCCAGGAGGATTTGGGGCTCTGGGATTCTAATCTTGGCCTTGCCACTTCTCAGATCTATGATCTTTGATAATTGACCCAAATTTCGATACTTGTTTTCCCATTTGAAAAGTTACATGCATACTTGTACCTCACAGGGATGTTTGAAAGTTAAATGATAACATGCAAAGTACTATGCCTGGCACAGAAAAAATATCTCAATAAATGACAGCAAAAAAATCATTAGTATTTCAATTGTCATTTTAAAAGTGGGACTTACATGCTCAAGGCATTTTGGGCCACCCAGGACTATTTCTGTGAGAGTTCTCTCTTTGATGTTCATGAGCGTGCAAGTGCACACACACACACACACACAACCACTGCACACACCTCTGTGCTTTCCCTTCCCATTTATGGTACAATAAGGCATCTGGGGTTTCGGCCATCTACTATCAGCCTATGGAAGCAGGATCTCCTGTTGCAAGGAGGAATTCTGGTCCTTGAAGTCCTGGAAAGCATGCATTCCTCACTCCTGCTGCTGAGGGGTCACAACAATATCACAGCCATCTGGATGGAGTGGCTTTTGTCCTTCACGGAATGAGTTATTCAGAGGACAGGGAGGGCGAGCTTCTCTTTGGTCATCCGGAAGTCACTTGCCCACCAGTCTGTGCCTGGTGGTGCGTCAGCGTCGCAGGGCTCTGTTTTCTACAGCAGTGACATTCGACCCATGTGCTGTAAGAGGATCTCAGTATGCCACAGAAATGTTTCAAAATCATTAATTAATTTCTTTTTGAAATTCAAAGCAACGTAAGTATATTCTTTCTTGTACTTTTTTTTGGATCAACATAATTTAAGTGTGCCCGAGAAGTTTAACTATAGGTTCAAGTGTGCCGTGAGATTTTAAAAAAGGTTGAAATACCTTGACCTAGGAGGGAGAGTTGGCATTGTGGAATATCCAGGTGGCTGTGAGCACACTCAGCCCCAGGAGTCAGGAATACAAGTCCAGGGGTGTTTCAGGATCCCTAACTATCTCCCCAGGCAGAACTAGCTAGAGTCCCACAAGGTAGCAGGAACCCAGCGCTCCCCAGCAACATGGCAAGAGATACTTGTTGCAGCTAGTTGTGGGGAAGCCTAGGGAGCCCCCCAGATGAAATAACTCCCCCACCCACCTGCCACACATGCACAGAGAGCTTGGCACTGACAAGCAGCAGATGCCCAGGGAAGAAGAGGATCAGAGCCCTAGGGTTACTCCCGATGATTTGATTTTAACCATCGGAAGTTTCTCTGATTGTGACATCGCCATATTATTGTTTCTGGGGAAGTACCCATTTTGGGGGAGGGCTTAGCCTAAAGGGATTTATTTGCTGCTGGAAAAGCCAAGGAGATAGCTCCTCTCTTTATTAGTGAACATGTGACATGTAAAACAAGCAGCCGAGACATTCTCAGACTCTAAGAGTGTGGCTATCGCTCAGCACATCCAGCTCCCGTGGCAGAACGCAGCATGGAGGATGGCCACTCTACTTCTGGGACTTCTTCCAACTTCTGTTTCTCACTGTACTTGCATGTGTCATTATGCCATTGGGAGCCCAGTTCATTCTGCTGTTGCTGCCTTCTCCAAGCAGCCTCCCTTAATGCATTAAGAGGAAGATGTGGCGACTCAGCTATCAAAACATGAACAAACAAGAACCAGTGTTTTAATTTGTTTAAATACGGAAGAGGGAAGAGAAAGGTCATCGGTGACATGCACATGGCGACACCATTGGAATGAGGAGGGGAGGAGGAGCATGGTGGCTGTCTGTCTCTTCCCAGAGTGGGTGGTTGCCTGGTGAGTAGGTCATGGGGCTTAGCTCAGCCATCTGGAAAGGCCCTCCATGGTGAAGGCATTGAAGATGGGATATTCTAAAGACTCTGCCACACCTCCTGCCCCCATGGTCACCATCAGCACAGGCTGTGACAGTCCTTTTAGGAAGATTGGTTGCAAAGACACAGAGACCCATTGACTATGTGGCCTCTTGCAGTCAATGGGTCTAATCCTAGGTAAGGCAGCCAGGTGATGTGAACACTCAGGACTCCAGGTAGATGTTTTATACCCATAGCAGGAGCCCAGAGGAGAATTGTAGGTCTACTCAGTCTCGGGAGGCAACAAAGAGGCTTCAGCCCTAGGTACCTATGATGTGCACAGACCAAAAGCTACATATCTGATGTCTCCAGACTCTTTTATTTGCTCTGGGAACCACACTGATGGGATACGTGGACCCCAAACGCCACTGAGGAGGTGACTGGGAACACCCTGCCATGCTCGTAGACTGGGGACAAATACAGATGTTGGTCTGAGGGGCCACCAGACTGGTTTCAAACCTGTGACTTGCCCATGGAAAACTGGTTCCATTTTTTAACAACTGTCAACTTGGCTCCACCTGAGCCTGCACAGACTGGCTTGCTGGGCCGAGTTTGAAGAAACGAGTGGCAATTGCGGTCTCACCTCTCCCTCGCTTGGTCAGCTGAAACCTCCCTAGATGCTCAGAGGCCAAAAAAGCAGACAGTGAGGCTCTCCCCATCTTGGAGGTTGAGGCCAGCACTGGCTTTGGGATTGGTACCTGGAGGACACCCCGATCACTGCCCAGGAGGACCTGTGTGAGGCCTGTCAGGGGGAAATGTGAGAAGTGGGTGGAGGCAGCCAGGGAGGCTTTGAGATGGGCTGGATCTGGAGTGACAATAAATGTCAGTGCAACATTAGGGAACACACCAGGGTGCAGATTTGATTGCACATGGAGTGTGCGTGTGTGTGTGTGTGTGACTAGAAGAGCTGGGGGAAAAGCAAAAAACGGAAAAAGGGGCGGGGGAAGTTGTTTCTATCCCTGTCACCATTAGAAAGAAAATAAAATCCAAATTGTGTTCAGGGCTGCTGGGACAGAGGAAGAGAGGCAGGGATGGAAAAAACAGGCCATAAAGATGCCAGGGTTCCTTAAGCAGAAACATCTGTTGAAGTCATAAGACTAGGGGCCTGGTCAGGCTTCTAACAAACCCAGGAAGAGGAGAGTCTGTACTGAATCAGGACTACCCTTTTCTGCCCCGTGCTGGGCTCCTGGGACCAGCATACGTGTGTGCGGAGGAGATACCTTCTCCAGGACTGGGCCTGGCCTAGCTTCAAGCAGGAGAGAGAGGGGAGGGGAGAGTGCAGGAGGGGCCTATGGCAGTTATGGGGGAAATTTTAAGTAAGTATTTATTTAAAGCTTTAACTCACTGGGGTAGCCTGGTGAGCCACAAGTCTCAACTTCTGCAGGTAAAGAAAGAAGACAGGGGATGGAGGGTCAGTTGCTGACCTGCATGGGAGCAGGAGGCTGTGCTGGATGTCCGCAAATGCAGGCACTCTCTTATTTGTGATTATAATTTGAGGCCAACTTTCCAAGGCTCACCTCTTTGAATAACTACAAAAATAGTGTCTACAATTTATTTGCCATGTTCTATTCTTTACATTGCATTCCTTACGTGTATCACCTCACTTAATTCTCCAGCAAGTTTGCCATGCTTGGAATGTGTAGACATGTGCATAGCCATCTTCAGGAAGGGTCTGTACAAGAATTATCATCCTAAGCAAACCAAGGCTTAGGGAGGTTAAGCGACCCACCCCAGCCACCCAGCCAGTACATTCCAAGGAACACCCAAGAGCTTCCTCCTGCTTCGTCCCCCAACAAGCCTGATTTGAAAAACAGCTTCAGCCAAGCCCCATTGGGAAAACGGCTTTGCAAAATCAGCGCAGCATTTATGGAGACCTCAGGGTCCCTGCAGGCCCTTGTGGCTTGTCCATTACATTAGCTCAGACAAGCAGGAGGGAACTGTAGTCAGACAAAGGGAAGCTGATTAAAACTCTAACCCCCATGACAACAGCAGAAATGAAATCCAGACCCTCTACGACTTGCTTGTGGGGAACTGTCAAAAAGCCACTTACAAGGCTCCACTGTGAAAGTTAGGGGCTGTGTCTCCTCTTCCTAGAACCAACCCTGCTCCCCAGCCCCAGACCTTGCCTGCCTACATTCAGTCATTGCCTTTGCGCGGCTGTCCCGCACAAGACCTCTGGGCCTCCAAGGGGTCTTTATTTCACATGTAGCCATGGGGTTCATGGTCAGGGGACTATAAATTCCCCCAGGAAATCAAAACGTGAAATGGCAAGAGGACGGCTAAAGCTGCACCTCCCCGGCTGCATACCCCTGTCTTGGAGAAGCAAAGGATTTTGGTGTTCCCTGAGCAATGACTCTATGCTAACCAACATTCAACAAGGTGGGGGTCTGCGGGGCTGGCTCATGCCTCATACCAGCCCCTTATGGTAGGGCACATCATCTCTGCTTCAGAGAGTGGCCTTAGCTTACACAAAGTCACATAGTTACTGAGTGACAAAGCTGGAATTAGGATCTGCAAGGCCGGGAAGTGCTCACATATTCTTTCCTGTGCTCCTCGGGTGTCTCAAACTCTGTGTGCCTCGTGGCAGAGGGCCGTCTCTCTGTGTCTGTGACCAGCTCCCAGGGGATGCCTGCTGCAGGCCCCAGCCGCGCACTCTGAGTGAGGACCACACTACCTTCTCTACCTGCACTGGTCTGTGCCATTCCTGTCTGTCTTCTATTGAGATTTTCCACCAAATGCCAGAGATGACCAAAAAACCACACCGCACAGCCCAGGCAGCTATGCTATGCACCTAATCATTGTAAATCTCACTCTTGCCTATTACTTGGCTGAGT
Source organism: Perodicticus potto (assembly GCA_963574655.1). Lineage (NCBI taxonomy): Eukaryota > Metazoa > Chordata > Mammalia > Primates > Lorisidae > Perodicticus > Perodicticus potto. Next base: position 5,646 of record CAUYRH010141518.1, read on the forward strand.
GCTATAAACCCAGCATCAGCTTTGGGTAACAAAGGCTGCCAGGGGCCTGCCTCAGAGATCCCAGAAGCTGATGGCAAAGGACAGCTGCTCCTCCGGAGCTGTGATAGCACTTTGAGGCGATTCTGTGTCTCAGGGGATTAATATGATGAAATCTCTCTTATACGGCCCCTCCCACAAGCTCACAGAAACTTCCTGCTCAGACCAGCAGTGGAATTAGGGGTTTGCTCTTCCAGCACCAATCTTAGTGGGAAAAGTAAGAACACGAAGCAGGATAGCAAGGGGCTGCTTTGGCATGAGCCCAGATATCCTGGGCTCCTGGTTCTGCTCCATTTACAGGTGGGGGAAGGATCTTCTCTGGCCTTGTATTTACAGCCTGAGATTCTGCATTTCCCTAGGGCTTGCTCAAGGGCTCTGAGTACCAATCCTTCAGGAGGGTTGGGGTTCCACATGTTTTTCACACATTCCACAGAAAGGAGGGATTGGGATTGGGAGAGGCTGGGGGAGACTGTTTGCTCTTTAGCACAAAGACAGGAATAGAAAGACAACCCAGAAACTCCAGCCCCAGCTCCTGCAGCACTCTGATGCCCCTTCCCCCCCTTTGCCTCTGCAGAGGGGTTCCTTCTTTCAAGACATCACTGAGGGCCTCCTGTGCGCAGGCGCTGTGCTGGACGTTGACAAAGAGTAGAGAGCAGGATTCTGGCTGCTGGCTCCATGGAGCTCACAGTTAGAAGGAGCTGGCTTTCAAACCAGTAACTGGGGTTCCACAGGGTGGATGCTGAGAGGGGTGTCTGTGAGGCCGAGGTCATGTGTTCTGGGTACACATTCATGACCCTTTGGGTCTACATTCACTCTTCTGGCCCCACCTCCCCTGATACCACTCTTCTAGAACCCCCTGGACACCTTGGTTAAAACCAGAGACACACCTGGGCTTGTACTTCTATGGGCATTTGGAGCCGGCCAGCACAACTGGTAAGGGTATTTCTTGGGAATTTTGCAAATGTTTGCCTTGGTCAAAAATAATGTGTGTGGAGGGGAGAGGTCAGGTCAGAAAGGGAAGAGACCTGTCAAGGCCAATTGTGCACAACACAGCAGGAACATGCTGGAGTGTTGGACAGGTCCATTGGGTTACTTGGGGCTGGAGACTGCCTGGCTCCGAACAGTCCTCTGGGCAAAGGGACATACTTAGGACAGGACTGCTGCAGTCCCTCCTCGCCATGCTGACCTCAGAGACTTGTGATTGTAGTTTTTCACACACACGTTGATTATCTTCCCTACCACTGGCTAGAGGTAGTGGGTGGGGTTGGTTTGGAGGAAGACTGATGGCAGCTGGTTCTCTGTGGACGGGAAGTGGAACGTGCCGTGGACGCTGTGCAGGGCCGAGATGAGCTCTGCAGCAGACGACCCGTTGCCTTGGCAACGCTAATGAAAAGCAGGCCTTGGAGAGGGCCAAGGACCCCCGTGGGCTGAGTTATCTCCCCCCCCCTGCAGCTTTCCTTGCTTCCCCACCAACAGCCTTAGATCAAACCCCCCGAACATTTATAAAATCTCTGCCAGAAACAGAGAAAGTCAGCCGCCCAGCCAGGCGTCTGCCCACGTCTTTCCGGAGCTGCTTGGGTGACATTCTTCAACGTGGCTCATTATACTGTTTTTCTTCCTTGCAGTGAGCAGGAGAGAGAGAGAGAGAGAGAGAGAGAGAGAGAGAGAACGAATGTTTGCTCTGCCTCTTCTCATTCTGGCTGATTTTGAATCAGGGAGTTTACTCAGAGTTTAGTCCCCAGCCCCTCCCAGGTTTGTTTCTAACTCTATTCCACCCTCTGCTAAAGCAGGGCCATAATTGAGAGCCATCCACTTTGCTACTTCTTCCAGCTTATTGCACCCACCAGCCTCTCACCTGGGGTTCTTCCTCAGCCCCTGGGAATGGCCCCGGGGAGACTTGCTAAAAAGCTCTCTGTGCTTCCAAAATGAAAAAGCAAGGGTGATGGGAGCAAAAGGAGCCAAACCCCTGCTGCCATGAAGCAGGACTAGGCTTATTCCCTCTGAATAAAAGGGAGATCCTAAAGCTACCGTTGGGAGGACAGCAGGAAAACAAGGTTAGTCTGTGAAACTCTAGGTGACCTCAGTTAATTACTTCTTTTGGCTGGTGGTTATTAAAATACAAAGAACTTTAAAAAAAATAGGGTATACAGAAATGGGATGTAGCTCTAGGCTTTGTTATTTGCCCAGCCAAGGAGTTTGTTCTGGGATTGTCCTTCCTGGCTGCCCTGTCCCTTGGGCAACAGAGACTCCCAGGGAGAGAGGTGGCAGGTGCCAGTGGGCAGGACCTGGGTTGGGTCAGATGGGCAGAGTATGATCTGAGTGTAATGCCCAGCTCTGCCAAGCCCAGCAGGTTCAGGCTGGGTAAGTTATGAAACCTGCCTCTCCCTCGGCTTCCTCATCTTCAAAAACGAGTACTGGACTAGATAATCTTCAAGATTTCTTCTGGTTCTATGACTTCCTTGTAACAGTTAAAGAATAAAAATGCTGTATGGCATAAAGTACAAATATGAATACAATTGGTGAGCCAAATGGGGGGTCCAGGTGGTAAACAATATAGGTGATAGAGCAGGAGAAGATTAATGTGCGAGTTGGGAGCCTCTCATGAAGGTAAAGTTTCCAGTGCACCTAGAAGGATGAGGCTGGGGGAATTTGGGTGGAAATGAAGAGAAGAGTTGAGCAAGCGCCTGTGAGCAGGTGTTGGTAGCAGGCAAGGAGCACAGAGGAGGAGGTAAGCTGGTGTGAGTGCACGTAAATGCTGGGAGACACTGGAAGGTGAGGTTCAGCAGTAAGGCTGGTCTAGGAAGTGCAGCAGGTGCGCGTGATAGGCGGAGAAGGAGGAGACAGCTCCTGCCTCCTTTAAGATTAATGAGTTTGCTTCGAGTGACTCCCACCAACACCCTGGCTGTGAGAGATGGAGGGAAACCAGACATGGTAGGACATGTAGCAGCTGGAACTCAGGACCCTGAATCTTTGGCTCACATGGCCCCACGAAGGCTTCAGGTTCTAGCAACCGAGGGCTCTAACTCTCCAGAGACATGTCCTTTTGTCACCTTTCTGCCAAGGAGGCCAGCCAAGTGGCACAGGCTGGTGGGAATTAGAGTCAAGGAGTGAGAGAGTAGGAAAACAAGCTTTTCACTGTGTCATGAGCGTGAGACAATGACACCTGAATGACCCCAAGGCACGAGGTGTTGGGCTGACACCCAGCCTCCACATGGGGGAGGCGCCTGGGCATTGTGAGGACTCTTCTAGGAAACCTCCAAAGCTCCTCCTTCCCCTTGTCATCGGCTAACCTCACTCCCACTGGGCACTCTCACTTATCTGGTGACAAGAGTGGCCTGCGCTATGGCCCATGTGGGAGGAGGGGTGTCCTTCAGCCATAGCCCAGCCACAGGCAAAGCGTCCACACCTTAAAGCAGTGGTTCTCAACCTTCCTAATGCTGCAATGTATTTTCATTGTTAAAAAGGGGTTGCGACCCACAGGTTGAAAACCGCTGCCTTAAAGGAACTTGTCCATCAAGAACTCACACATGCCCATGTGCTGGCCCTTGCTGCAGGCTCTCAGACCTCGGAATTCCCTGGCCAATGCCAAGTCAAATCCCAAGACTGGTTTGTGGTGTGAGCCAGGTGGGCTGAGTGTTCACATAAGTGAACTCAATTCCTTCCTACAGCTAGATGGAGCCAGGGTCTGAAGCCGGTCCAAGGCTGGCACTGCTCAGGCAACAACATTCCAGTGTGGAACTCTGAGGAGTTCATGAGTTCCAGATTCAAGCTTGGCTTTCAGGATATCATGAAGGTATTTTGTCAAGGTAGGAGGAGAGAACATATTATATTTAATAATTTGTTCACATGATTTGTAATTTTCAAATATTTGGACGGATGGAAGCTGGCTTCCATTGTTCTCTTACCTGGTACCTGTCTCTATTTTTAGCTGATGTTACAGCCCCTCCTCCTTCTTACACCACAATTAAGCATCACCTTATCTCTTGAGAGCTTTGACCCTCCTGGCAGGACTGCAGGTGCCATAGACAAACCTGATGGACAAACCCATTGGACACAAGGCCTTGGCAAGCCATAGAGCCTTCCTGTGCCTTAAAATCACTCTACCCCTTGCTCGGCACCTGTGGCTCAGTGGGCTAAGGCGCCAGCCACGTACACCTGAGCTGGAGGGTTCGAATCCAGCCCGGGCCAGCCAAACAACAATGACGGCTGCAACCAAAAAATGGCCAGGTGTTGTGGCGGGCGCCTGTAGTCCCAGCTACTTGGGAGGCAGAGGCAGGAGACTCTCTGGAGCCCAGGAATTGGAGGTTGCTGTGAGCTGTGATGCCATAGCACTCTATCCAGGGTGACAGCTTGAGGCTCTGTCTCAAAAAAAAAAAAAAATCACTCTACCCCAGCCATTAGGCACAGTGACTGAGTCCAGACCAACAGAAGGTCCTACATTCTCCCAAATGTGTCCCTCTGGCCTTGATCACCTCATGAGAATTGAAATCCTCTATAGGCACTAAGGGCCTGCCTTACAGGGGAAGGGTGGGTCCCAGGTGATTCTTAGAGACCTTGGAATCCTCTTGGCCTACTCAAACACCTGCTCCCCACCTTGTCCTCTGCCTCCACTAGTAGAGGCCTGAAATTTGATAGCAGGCACCAAAGACTCTCATTCACTTCTGGGTCTCCTACTTCATGCCTTTGCTCAGACTGTTTGTTAAACAGATGCTCCTTCACTTGTAATGGGGCTTTGTCCAGATAAACTCATGATAAGTCGAAAATATTTTTAAGTCAAAATCGCATCCAGTACACCTAGCCTACCAATATCATAGCTTAGCCTGGCCTACCTCAAACACACTCAGCATGCTCACATCAGGCTGTGGTTGGTCAAAATCATCAAAAGCAACACAGAGCACCACTAAGTTCTAGTTATTTCACCGTGTGCTCCCTGCTGCTGCCAGCACCACGGCAGAGCAGCACACTGCCTTCTACTGACTGTCTTATAGTTTTCGCACCATCATAAAGTCAAAAAATCTTGAGTCAAATCATCGTAACTAGGGGACCACCTGTACTTTGAACACCCTACACTCCATCTCAAAGGCAGATTACTCAACAAAGAAGGCCTGACAGACTGGTCACAGGTAATCCATCCCTTCTCCATAAAAAGTCTACATTATTGTTGCAATTACTATTATAAAAAATAACTCAGATGCTCGTGGAAAAAAAATAAACCATACATGTAGAAAGTGAACAGCAGACTCCCCTTCACTGATGTGGACTCCAGCCCCCTTCACCAAAGTACAGCCGCTGTGCCCTGTGCAAACGGCCTGCGCACAGCCAAGCCTCCTCTTGCTCACACTCCCACCAGCTACTGACATCTCCGAGGGCAGACGATTGAAGAGAGATGAGAAAAGAGCCGTGGTTAGAACCTGGGAGAAACGGGCCTGATGGGACTGAGAGAGGACAGCAACTGTGCAAAGGAAGGAGAGACGTAGAGGAGGCTGAAGCACAGAACAGCACAGTGTCGGGGACACCAAGAGGAGACGGGGGCGGGGGTGGGGCGGGTGTATGTTCCCAGGATGGCAGAGGGCTCAGGAAGGGCTGGAAGGAAAGCAAACTCAGTGGAGGTGGCTGAGGAGCAGTCTGTGGGTCTCAGGCTCTACTTCTGCCACTCGCCATCCTAAACACTTCCCATCCGTGAACTCAAATCTTCCTGACAAGAATCTGCATTTGCAGATGAGGAAACTGGGATGCAGAGTGCCGATAGTCCCAGGTCGCACAGCTTGTACAGGTGGGGGTGGGGCTGGGGTGCCATTTGCACCCTGGAGAGCAGCCATGTGCTAATCATTACACTCAAGCTAAACCACAGCTGGCCAAGGAACAAGGCGGAGGTGAGGAGGTGGGCACAGTGGCAGGGCCTGAGAGTACCTTCCGGGATGTCAAGGAGACTGAAGGAGGAGAGGACAGACATCCCATGGATGATGAGGGGAGCCTGAGCCCAAGCCCTGTTTTGTCCCGGGACAGTGGGTGCCAGTTGGGGCCTCAAGGAAGGCAGGAAAGGTGGTCGGCCTGGAGGAAATCAGTTCTTCACAGGTGGTACCTTGCAAAAGTCCCTTTCAAAGCTCCGTGCTGGCAGCATGGGTGCTTTCCCTCTCCCGTCTATCCGCCAAGTCCCCTCCTGGGTGCTGCCATCTCCCCATGCTGGGGTTGCAACAAGGCCCTTCATGGATCCCTGTGCCCTTGGCTGGGCCTGTTGTGCCTGACTACAGGGAATAGGCTGTCTGTAAGCTGCCGCGAACATCGTCTCCCTTCTGTTTTCTGACCGTGGGGCCAGCGAGTCTTCTTGGAAGGGACAGGGGTGGGGAAGAGAAATTGGAGCTGTTAAATGTGCCCCACGGCACAGCTCTGCCCAGGCTGATTTGGGAGTTGCTGGTGTGTTTAGAAACCAGGCAAATGGGATGCCAGATAAAATATGGAATGCCCGATGCAATTTGAATTTCAGACAAGCAAGGAATCATTTTTCAGTATACATATGTCCCAAATATTTAATGGAACACACTATACTAAAAATTTATTCAATGTTTATCTGGAATTCAAATTTAAATAGGTGTTCTCTCTTTTTATTTGTGACATCTGGCAACCCTACCCTCAAACACAAATAGCCCAGCCTGGTTCCTAGGACTTGGTCAAAGAAAACCCCAGGGCTAGTGCTACCCCTTTGATCTAGTGGACCTGTGCTAGCTTAGTGCTTATTGCTCCACAAGAAAAATAAATCCCGGAGCTGCCTCAGTTCATTGTCTGGGAAGTTAAGAGGTCCCTCATCTGGTCCCCTTTGGTGGGCTCTATATCTCCCTGGTGGTAGCTGAAGGAGTTTGGCCATTTGGAAACATCTGGACAAAGGACTTGAAACAGAACATCAGGTGCTTCTGGGAGGCTGAGGAGTGACTTGACTTTATATCCTTGAATGTTCAAGGTGCGTGAAGTTGTGTGTATTAGAGGAGATTGGTGGTGGCCATCTCTCAACAGAAAGTTGAGAGGGAATCCAGCATCAGTGACTCCCAGGACACCCTCTCTACTCTGCACAGAACCATGCAGGGGGCCAAAGAAAAGGCTATTTAGGGTGGGTGGGCAAGGATGGGCAACTTACTCAGGTCCACACAATGAGCTAGAGGAAAACCAACCCTATGACCCCAATGGCTGAACATTCCAAGACTTCCAAGGAGCTAGGTCTTGGGTAGGTCAAATGATAAATCTACCAGACATGCTCCTTTCTCTTGTCACCTCTCTACCTGCTGCATGTTGGAAGGCACATGCATCTGGGCATGGTGTCCAGACCACCTTCCCTGAACTCCCTTCCAGATTTTGGTCCTCACAATCCTGTGATCTACTCCTTTTAAACTTGGCCTTCAAAGTTTATTATAAAGGGCCTTTATCTGTGAATTGACACATCCTTCAAGGAGTAAGGTTATCAAAAAATATTCAAGACCTAGGCCTCAGATATATAGTTTTGTCTGTTTTTAACTAATCGCATAGCAGATCATGCATGAGGTGGGCTGGTAGAGTCTGAAACATCTGTGAAGACCTTGTTTTACATTTTCTGTGGAGGGAATATTACTCTACTTTATTCATCTTTGCTTTTCTTTGCTATTACTTCCCTTAGCTGCATGTTCCAACAGCATTTGCCATAGTCTTTTGCAAAGGCAGCAACATGTTTGACAATGTGTCATTGACAAACACCTGCCACAGAAGCGGGATGATAAACAGGTTTTTGCTTGAAGTCCTACCAAGCAGTACACACACTCAACATTCCCTCTGATTTGAACCTACTCTTGAGGGCATGTCTGACTTCATTCATTCACTTAATAAATATTGAGTACCCACAACATGGCTGGAGATTCAACTGAGAAAATAGACCAAGTCCCTGCTTTTATTTGTGTGCAAACATGTTTGTGTGCAAGACAGAGAGAAAGTGTGAGAAAGAGAGAGAGAGTGAGAGAGAGGGCTTAATAAACAAATGAATAGTTCTGGTAACAACAAGTACATTAGAGAAAGATAAAACAAGGAATGGGGGATAGAGCATACTTACGGTGATTCTCTTTGTCGCTTTTCCATAAGGAGGGGAGGAAAGGCTTTTCTGGTAAGGTGGTATTTTTGGAGACCGGAAGTGAGGAAGCTAGTCTGGGATAGAGCATCCTCCTGCAGAGGGGCAGAGTGCTCAGCAAGGATGAGGTGTCCTGCTGTGGGATGTGCCTGTCATCTTGGAGGAAGAGTACAGAGGCCAGCACGCCTAGAGAGAACATGGGGAGAAAGGGCAGAGGAGGAGGAGGGTCACATCATACAGGGCCTTCTAGGCCATTGTAAGGACACTGGCTTACTCTAAGTGAGCTCAGAAGCCCCCCGAGAGCTCTGAGCAAGGGTGTGACATGACCATCAGGCTGCAGTGCTGAGAAGATTGGTGGGGGCACAGGAAGGCTGGCGGCAGAGACCAGCTGCAGGCTCTTGAAATCATCTAGGCAAGAGACGCCGGAAGGTTTTCCCAGCAAGGTAGCTTTGGGAGTGAGGAAAAGTTGTAGGATTCTGGATTTAATCTGAAAGAATTGCTGACAGGGTTTTTGCTGAGCACCGTGCCCATCTGCAGTAGGATGCTCTATCTCCGACTAGCTTCCTCATTTCAGGTCTCCAAAAATATCCCCTTACGAGAAAAGCCTTCCCTTACCTCCCTATGGAAAAGAGACAAAGAGAGTCACCCTAAGTACTCTCTACCCCCATTCCTTGTTTTATCTTTCTCTAAAACACTGATGGCTTAGGTGTGAGATGTGAAATTCCCTGAGACAAGATGATTTCAAGACTTTTGGCCTGAAGGATGGGGTGGCTGTGTACAGATGTGGGAGGAGGATGTTGAGAGAAGGATGTGCATCTGAGTTTGATTCTGGATGTGCCCACTTGGACACGCCCAGACATTCCAGTGCAGATGGCAAGCAGGAGTTAGCACTGTGATTCTGGAATGCAGGGGAGAAGCTAGGGCTGGAGGTCTGATCTAACAGCCAGCATATGGATGTCATCTAGAGCTACGTGATGGCATGAGATCCTGCAGGGAGTGAATGGGGATCAGAGAAGAGAGGAGGCCTGAGGACGGAGCCCCCAACCAACTCTCTAGCAGCATGCTGAGGAGCCTTGCTTTCGGCCAGTGGTGAGTCAGTTACCCACAGCAGAGGCTGGTTACTTTTGGGTGTAGACTTTCTAAATCAAAAATAGCTTTAAAAACAGGTTCTAAGATGGTCAGCACACCTGTTCCACTTCCCCCTGAAGGCGGTCAGGGAGCTGGGCAGATCTTGGCACCCTTCTGTGATATAGTCTTTGTCAGGGTTACTGGCATATAGCCCCTACAACCCTGGACTCTCCAGAGTGATGAGTGTCTTTTGCATGCTAATGAGGGCCTGGGGATTCCTAGATAGCTTTCGGATGGGGCTGGCTACACCAAAGAGCAGGGCAAAGTTAGAGGGCTGGGACTTTCAGCCCCGCCACCAATCTCCAGGGGAGCTAGTCACCTGTGGGCCAGGGTTTAATCAGTCACGTTTACACTACTTGCAGAACCCCTACGCGAAAGGGTGAGAAGCACGACCTGTGTGATGGACACACTGAGGGGCTGGAGAGGGCACGAGTGCTCCGAGCCCTTCCCCATACCTTCCCATGCGTGTCTTCTGTTTGGCTCTTTCTCAGTTGCATCCTTTATAGTATACCAGAAATAGTAAGTAAAGAGTCGTCTTGAGTTCTGTGAGTCACTCTGGAAATTATTTAACCTGAGGAAGAGATTGTAAGAATCTCCGAATCGGTAGCCAGTTGGTGAGAGGGGAGTTGGAGACTTGGGACTTGTGATCAGTATCTGAAGTGGGGGCAATCTGTGAGACAGCACCCTTAAGCCTGTGCAATCTGTCACCAACTCTGGGGGGGAGTCAGTGTCAGAATCGAATTGAATCATAGGACATCCAATTGTTGTCCAGAGGGTTGGAGAATTGGCTGGTATAGGAAACCCCCCATATATTTGGTGTCAGAAGTGTTGTGAGTAAAAACAATTTAGACCATACATTCAAGGTCCCACCCAGGGAAGAGGTGGTGATACTCCCTCTGAGGGCACGACAGGCCAGCTGCATAGGCTCCTGTCTATGGACATGGTCACATGAGGGGATGATTGTGTGCTGGTATCTGACTTTGGGGCCTTATGACCCAGAGGTGAGGGGTAGACTAAGCAATGTTTACTAATGGGTCCAAAGAGGCTGAATATGCCCTGGGGGTGGTGGGGGTGCTGTAGCTCCTACATCTGCATAGGCAAGTGAAGCCAGAGAAGTGGGCAGAGAGGAACTTTTCAACACTGTGTTTAAGAGAGAGGCCTGTGTAATCAGAGACACTTGGCCTCAGCTCCTTGGGTAAGTTACTAGACCACACCATAAATAAGGAGCTGTGGCTGGCAAGTGACAAGGGAACAGTAAATGGCAGCTATTGGTGTTGTGATGATCATTCATGGTTTCAGGATGATCTGCCTATGTCCAGGTCTGTGCAGACCATGACTGGAGGATAGATGTCAGAAAAAGCAAAGGCAACACACTATCCACCTAAGATAAAAATCCAGTTTCTAGAAATGGCCTAAATGGAAACAAGAAAGAGATTTTACTTTTTATAAAGTGAGGAACAGCTTCTGGAGAGAAACACAACACCGAAGAATCTGAATTTCAGAAAGAGCATGCTTTTGTCTCCAAGTGCAGCAAGAAAGGAAGGAAGCCAACATGAGGTAAGCCTGCAACATGGAGCTGGAAAGCTGGGGCAGTGGACAGAGCTGGTCTGTGCATCAGCAGAGAAGCTGACCTCAGCAGCAGAGAATAAACAGGTGCCGCCCTGTACGCTCTGCAGAGGGGAAGGGCCACCTGGGACCAGCTGGCCTCGCCCTTTCATATTGTTCAGAGGAAGCAGGGACTTGGAGCATGGCAATAATCATCATAGACCATGTGGCCAGTGGACAGAGGGCTGAGACAGGTTCCAGGTAGAAGTTGTAGAGTGGATCAGGCTGAGGTGTGAGGAAGGTCTAAAATCAAGATTAACAGTTAGAACCCTGGCTTGTGGGCCTGGGATTGAGGACACCATAGCAATGACCAACCTGGGATTAGATAGTTTTTATTTTTACATGCAAATCAGATTAATAATGAGTAAAATCACATGAATAATAATTTTGCATGTCATTGCATCTAGATTAAAGGAGAGAGGGATGGTTTATTCTTGGTTATTCCTTTTTGAGGCTGGCTTTCATCTTCAAAGTGAGTAAAATCATGAAAAAGGCCACAGGACAAGAAAGGTCTGGTGGCTTCATTCTATGAGAGGAAGTCAGTTCTTGGTTCTCTATGAGCCTAGACATGCAAACCTAGCCGAGCCCCCCAAAGGTAAAGGCCAGAAAAGACTTGGAACCAAACTGGAAATTCTGCTTCCTTCTTCACACCCCCTGTCAGCTTAGACAAGGCTTGGAGAGGGTTTGGGTCTTTCATGCTCTGCCAGAGACCCTAAGCTTGCTTTCCAGGGAATCTCAGCAGACCACAAACAGAATGGTCCTGTTTGTTTCTCATTTATCCTGCATTTTTTCTAAATAAAAGACAATGAAAAGTTTTCTCTTGCTTTTGAAGGTATGCACACACTGGGACCCACTGCAGCAGATCCCAAGACAGCAGGTAGCTCAGCAAAGAGCGTCCAACCCAGGCCCCATCTGAGCCTTTGTACTACGTTGTCCTAAACAAGGTCCAGACCAGTCCTTGCCTCCAACACGACTAATCCAGCAATAGAGCTCAGAGGGGCACTACTGATATGATTGTGAAGAAGCAAGGATGGCTCCTCCCTAGAAGTTTTAAAACACCAAGGATCGGATCCTTCCCTACAAGTGTTTCCCTGCGTTCCTCAGGGCCAGCCATGCCCACAGCTTTGGTGTCTCTATCTGGAAGGCATGTCTCATTCCTATCAGCCAGGGCCACAGAAAGACTACAAAGAGACATTACCTGGAACGAGGGTTTTAAGCTTAATGAATCCTCAATCTAATGGTGAGGGGCTTGACTTCTCATTCCCTAAAACCTCAAGGTCCACTGGGTTGGGGTGTCAAGCAGGCCTGGAAGGGTCACAGTCCTAATCATTAAAAGAATGAAGTGTCCCTTGTGCATGCCATTCTCTGTGCTGCCCTGCTCTGTGCCCTTTGAGGCTGAGCACTAGGAACTGAATCATGGGCTTCCTTTTGGGTCAGGCCAATGTGTGGTGCTGTTGGAGGCTGAGAGGGTATTTCTTCCCAGCTCTCTCCTTGCTTCAGTGGCCTGACTGTGTTCCTTAGGACCACTACTCCCACCAGGTGGCCACCTCTAAGCTTCCACCTCTCTCCAGGCCCCAGCAGCACCATTTCCTCTCTTTGCCCCTTAGGGTCAGAGGTGGGGGCAACTGCCAGCTATTGCTAGCTGCAGGGGGCCTTGACCTTCCTGTCGATTCCCTGAATCCTGCACACCCATCTCTAAATCCTCCCTTCACTATGTTCTTTTCAGTTAAATATTTTTGAAAAGGATTCAGTTCCCTGCTGGGACCCTGATTAATCTATCTCCCTATTTCAAAATAAACACTGGCCCAAATTATAAAGTTCAGTATGCTGTTTTCTGAGGTTGACTCTTTTGAAATTTTGTTGGTGTCCGAAGGATGAATTCAACTGCCTTCTGAGGAATAAGGTTGGGTGCAGGGACTGCTACTGCTGAAGTTTCTAGAATGAGCAGGATAGAGGGCCTTTGCAATTGCTCAGCCTTCCATGTTGGGAGAAGCCCAGCTCACCATGGCCATGTGGGTGTTGGGGAGGAAGAGGAAAGGAGACGGAATCTGTGTTTTGGAACCTACCAGGCAAGGGCTTGGTATTCTATGGTCAATTTCAATTTACCAAGTGGTCTCAACTGAAAAGAGACTACAGAGCAATTTACCAAGTGGGGCCTGAGACCCAGAGAAGCACTCACTGAGTTCATTTCATTCCATGTCAGTTGAACTGCAAACCTTTATAGATTCTTATCCTTGGGTGAAATGAAATCTGGTGACATCCAGAGAAATGGGGAGTGTTGGCAGCAGGGGGTGAGGTGGAACTTGTTGTCTAAGCTTTGCAGTCAGACAGACCTGAGTTCAGATTCTGACCCCACTATATATAGAAGCAATATGAACTTGGAAAAGTCACATAACTCATCAGAGAATCAACTCCCTCATTTTCCAATAGGGAATAAACCCCATTTCCTCCCAGCAAAAAAATACTGACTCAGTATTTTTGACAGTGTACTCTGTCTGAGCAGCTGCCCGGCATGGTGCATCTCTGCAGAGCTGGCACAATGCCCGGCACATAACAGAAGCTCAGTAAAGGCACAACTTTTTTACCATCTAACCCCATCTTCCTGGCTTCCCACTAGAGAAAGTCTTTCTTGAGAAGCTTCTTGGAAGTTGAGGTCTTTTTAGCTAAGGACCTATAAAGACAAACAGAAAACCTGACAAATACAATTTTTCCTTTTCTCTAAATTCAGACTGGATTTGGATGAGAAGGCTGCACCTCTCTCCCTGTTTGGCCTATCTCCCCAATTGCTCCCACCTCCCATAGCAACGTGAAACAAAAAATCCTTGCTAAATTGGCAAACGGTCACCCTCCTCTGAGGAGGGCTTGGAATTGACTAATGAGGTTACCACAGGTGCTGCTCTACTGCCAAACACAAAGAACCCACAAATAAACTATACTCTGTTGGAGAAGGATGATGGGGTACACATGCCCAGAGCCTGCTGCTGTGGGGCTACCAGAACTCAGTGACACACTCCTGCTCCGAGGACCTAGTGTCCACTGACCAGGTGCTCTATCCGGTGGGAATGAAGCTGGTGGCATCAGAGTGGAGCCCTGACAGCCCTGGACGTGCTGGGCAGCCATCTGGGTGTCCTCTGGCTGCTGAGGTATTAGGTGGGAGGGCAGAAGCTATCTTTTGGGAAAGATCCACAAAGATTTCTCCGTTTGACTATTTTAAATAATGTCCAGTCAGCTGGACAGGGTTTTGAGGGGAGTTTACACCATGTGGCTGGTGGTATGAGTGAGGAAGTAGCTGTTTCTCATCCTCACCTTTGCAGGATTTGGGGCGAGGGGGGAGGGAAGAGTGCTGGAGTTCCTTCGAAAGGTGCGTTAGCACCAAAAAGACAGTCAATGAGAACGGAAAGGTGTGTCCAGCCCTTGAATATACACCACATGTTCCTGTTTGTAGAGGGAACTGAAGGGTAGAGTGAAGCTGAAGGCTTAATCTGCAGGCTGAATGGAAAGTTTCCTGCCATGATGGCCCAAGGACAGACATGGGATGCAGGGTGGCCTGGAGCCTCCCTGAAAGCTCAGGTTCCTGAGGGAAGTCCTGGAGCTTCCTCCCTTTATTCCACACACACTGACTGGCACCATTCAGAGTGCTGGACACACAGCCGTGAGCAAAGACCATGCCCTCCTGGAGCTTTATTCCCAGGGAAGAGGAAGGTAATAATCAACAAATACATTTATGGAGAAAAATAAGTCCAGGTAAGGGGATTGGGAGTCTTTGGGTGCAGGTGTCAGTTAAGATAGACTTGGGGTTTTTTAATGGAGAGTGTCAGCAAAGATCAAAGAAGGAACTAGGCCATGATGGTGGAGGGGGATGCAATCTGGGCACACAGACCAGCACAGAGGCAGGAGTGCAGCTGTTTCCTTCAGAAGCAGTGAGGAGTCCATTGTCGCTGAGAGGAGGAGAGAGTTAGGGGACATGGCAGCAAGTGGGGACAGAGAAGGAGCAGAGCTCCATCCTGTGAACCTGTGGCTTTCATCAAGTGGGGTAATGAGTTGAAGGGGAGACATGATCCAAGGTACATAGATCACCCTGGTTGCTGGGAGTCAACTGCAAATAAGATAAAGTGGAAAGATGGCACCAGTCCTGGGGTTGAATCCTGACTCTATTGCATATGACCTGCAGCTCCTTGGGTGAGCTACTTAATCACTCTGTGCTTCTCTCTCCTATTGCAGAACAGACCAGCACTCATTCTTTACAGGGTCATCATGCAGATTAAATGTGCAAATAGGTGCGCACAGTGCTGGGGTGCAGTAAGCACTTGACCAGTATTAGCTGTGATGCTACTGCTGATGCAACACAGGCAATTTGGAGACAGGAATTCAAGGTCAACAGGGGCAAAAGTGTTGAGATTGAAGTCAGCAACTGAAAGGTCAGTCCTACTGGGCAGGACATGCTGGGGGGGGGGCGGGGCGGGCAAGAGAAGCCATGGGACAGGGATGAGTGAGTCCAGGATTAGGTGGAAGCAGCTTTGGCAGCCCCAGCTCAGGGGAAGCTCCTCCAGAGGCCAGATGACAGCCTGCAACCCTCAGTGAAGGGCACCCCAGGAGTTATCAGGGTGGCTGATGGAATCAAGAGCCTCAGGCATGCAAACTGGGAAATAAGGAGTTGGCCCCCAGGCAGGCTTGGCGGCTTGCCAAGAGATCAAACTGAGGACCCACCCAACTTCAGGGACAGCTCAGAGCAAGTGACCAATACCCACATCTCATTTTAAGAGCTTGGATGAGTTTCTTGAAAGCAACTTCAGTGCCTGAAGGAAAAAGAAGGCAGCGGGACAGTCTAGCTTGCAAGATGTCAAGTCTGGGAAGCAATTGGGCCAGGTCCATGATGTGGGGGAGAGAGACTTAAACCCACTGTAGGTTTGAGAGGCTCCAGGGAACCAATAGACACTTAATAAAATTCACTAGTGTATTTGGATTAGAGATAATATCTCAAAAGATTGACCAGCCATTTAAAAGTGGATTACAGGTTCGGCGCCTGTGGCTCAACAGGCTAAGGCACCAGCCACATACACCTGAGCTGGCAGGTTCGAATCCAGCCCGGGCCTGCCAAACAACAATGACGGCTGCAACCAAAAACTGGCCGGGCGTTGTGGCGGGCACCTGTAGTCCCAGCTACTTGGGACGCGGAGGCAAGAGACTCGCTTGAGCCCAGGAATTGGAGGTTGCTGTGAGCTGTGATGCCATAGCACTCTACCCAGGTTGACAGCTTGAGGCTCTGTCTCAAAAAAAATAAATAAATAAAAGTGGATTACAAACCTTCCTGCTTCCAAGTCAGAGGACGTGTAGCAGAAACTAAGGATTTGAGGACAAGTTTTTGTATGGAATATGAAATGTCCTAGGGTTTTTAACAAATTTCCCCAGAAACGCATGTATTCTAGTTCTTGGGACTGTGCTTTGTAGATTAATTCTGGTAGACAATGACATAAAATCAACTCCACATTCTGTGCAGCTGTTAGCAGCTCCTTCTTCCCCTTAGAACAGTGGTTCTCAATCTTCCTAATGCCTCCTAATGCCACGGCCCTTTAATTCCTCATATTGTGGTGACCCCCAACCATAAAATTATTTGCATTGCTACTTCATAACTGTACTTTTGCTATTATTATGAATCATAATGTAAATATCTGTTATGCAGGATGTGTTTTCATTGTTACAAAGGGGTCGCTACTCACAGGTTGAGAACCATTGCCTTAGAGGTTGTTCAGTCTTATTTTTCTCTTCTTTTAACAAGCTTGACTATCAAGCTGTTGAGTGGGGAACTGAGGGAGGGAAACTCTCATTAAACAGGAAACCAACTACCAAACAACTAATAACTTCTAGTTTCTAGTAATGTGTTACAGCAGCAACAGAAAACGAACACACTAATAGCCAAACTGGACCTCTCCCTGCATGGTTCAGCGTGGTACCGCAACACCACAGCACGCAAAAGCCCCCAGTCTACTGGTCTAGCTTTAGCTCACGGGGTTACTTGCCTATGCTCCAGCCAATCAGAAAACTTGTCATTGCCTTGACAGTCCCCACTCCTCACTTCTGTCAATGCTCAGTACTCTTCCTGGAAGGAGGCTAGACACGGTGGCACAAGCTTATAATCCCAGTACTTTGGGAGGATGAGGTAGGTAGATCTCTTGAGCTCAGGAGTTTGAGAGCAGCCTGAGCAAGCATTAGAACCTGTCTCTACTAAAAATAGAAAAACTAGCCAGGCATTATGGTGGGTGCCTGTAGTCCTAGCTACTTGGGAGACTGAAGCAAGAGGATCTCTTGAGCCCAAGAGTTTTAGGCTCAGCTCTCTACTCCAGGTGACAGAATGAGATTGTGTCTTAAAAAATAAAACAGGGTGGCACCTGTGGCTCAGTGAGTAGGGCTCCAGCCCCATATACCAAAGGTGGCAGGTTCAAACCCAGCCCCAGCCAAACTGCAACAACAAATAAATAAATAAATAAATAAGCTTTTTCCTGGAAGGGTCATTAGGTTTTACATTTCAGGCCTACAAGGTCCCTTCACTGGTTTAGAGGAAAGGCCATATGTGTGAGCGATTTGTGAATTGGAAAGGTAATACATTGATTGTGCGTGTGCACGCACCCACGCACACCTCCTCAGCCTTTGAGTTCAAGGCCTCTGAATTCTTTTCCTTCTAGGTTGTTGATCATAATGTCTTAAATTATAGTTTCATATATGCAGACATTATTCTTTCACTAGAAAAGAGTCCTTGAGGAAAGGGCTCTGGCCTTAAGGATTGGAGGTAAAAATGTGGATGAGGGGCTTGAAAGAAGGGTGGCAGAAGGCTACAAAGTTTGCCAAGGGCACTGAGCCTACCTCCTGGCTTAGCCACAGCCCCCAGACTTAGATTTCCTTTGACAGAACCTGCTTGTGCTTTTGTCCCTTTAGCTAGAGAGTTCAGCGAAGATGCACCTTCCCCTAGTACTTTTTAGGTCCCACCATGAACTCCTCCAGCGACCTCCAGTCCTGGCTCTCACTGGCTTGTCCTACACAAAGTGGCAAGACTAGTTTCCCATGGCCTTATTTGATCCCAGACCTCCCTACTCTACAAAGGACCCCTGGGGGAGCGTCTTAAACCTGGGCCCTCTTCTAATCTCAGGCTCCCCAACAGCTGCAGCCCATGCTTAGCTCCCAATGGGACAGCCTTCCGGGTATTCTCTATTCTCACAGGTGGGGTGACAAGCTGCAAGGCAGAGGGACCTGGTATTGGGACCCAGCAGCCTCCAGGACAGGCTCATTCTCATTTGTCTCTCCTGTTGGCACAGCCTGTCCTGTTACCCTGGGCCACTTTAGGTAAACAGGAGGAAAAAAACAATGTCTATGGGCTACAAAATGAACCCACCAGGAAAGGAATGTTATTGCCAAGTGTTCTCAGAGGGCAAGACAAACAAAGAAGCTGCAACCTGTCTTTAACATCAAGCCCCAGTTCCCAGCCCCAGCTCCTCACAGTCCTCTGAGCAAAGGCCTGCTGCTGTGGACACAGGGACCCTTCGTCCCTGCCCCCTCCTCACTTCTCTGACATTAGCTGGGCCTGTTCCCTCGGCCCCTGTTTAGGGGCTCCCCACTGAACAGCCAGTGGGGGGCAGGCTGCTGGGATTCAGGTCGCTGTCAAACCCAAGAGCCCGCAGCAGCGTTGGCTGCTGCCTGGGTCCTTTCAGCAGCAGCATTCCCATCACCAAGGAGGTAGTCATGTCAATGAAGGATGTTCGGCATCTTGCCCTCTCTGTAGGCAGAGGTGTCCCATAGCAACTGGGGCTGTGATCTGCATATGACAACACACTGCAGCTATTCAGGACTTTTCTTTCTCCTGCCTTCTTTGAAACAAGCTTGCCCCATATCCAAGTTCCCTGTGAGTCCCATACAATGAAAACAGCAGTTGACAGGTTCCCTGTAACTTGTGAAATCTGAGTGCATCCAAGAGGAGAAAGAGCGCTCCCTCCTGAAACACAAAGCGAGCCTCTTTCAGGACATGGCTGGTTGGCCCTTCAGTTTGCTGCTGACCCCGCTGCCCTTCCAAGCACAATGAGCAGAGGAGCAGAGGCAGAGAGGTCTTTGCTCCTTGAGTTGCCAATTGATCACCCTCCTAACCCCCACGGGGCTTCTTTGCCTAAACAATCCGGGTGACAGAGGTCAGGGCTCCAGCCCATTCCTCTGGGGAGATCTTAGCTTTCCCTGTGAGGACTTTCCCAGGTGAAACAAAGACAAGCTCTAGAAGCCTTAAACAAACTCCTGCTGATGACGCAGAGGGGAAACAGAGAAAGAGGAAACGAGAGGTGCCCAGAACCATAACACTGGGCCTCAGCCTTTTATCCAATCAGAGCCCAGCACCCTTTACACACTCCAAGATGGGGCCATGCGTTGTGGAAGCCAAGCCACATATGAGGTCCAACATGGTGGCCAATAACCACCTGGCAACTGGCTGGAGAGAGGAATCCACAAGGAAGGGGCTCTATTTTTGCCCACACTAGGTTTTATCTAATTAATCAGATTTCTAGTATCCAAATTATCAACAGATGAGAAAGGAAAGGAAGAGAAAACATAAGAAGGAAAGGAGGAAAAGGAGGAAGAATTTATGAGGTGGGCCCCAAAGAGTACAAGCTTTGAAGGAAAAAGCCTGGAGAGCAGTGTTTCTCAACCTTTTTTATCTCACGGCACTCTTGAACCTATGGTTACACTTCTGTGGCACACTTGAATTATGCTAATCAAAAAAGAGAATAAAAAAACTCTGTGCTTTGAACCTCTTTCAAAAATTAATTAATGATCTTTAAAATCTTCATGCCACACCTAAGATCCTCTCATGGCACACTGGATGAAAATCACTGCTGTAGAGAATGACTGCCCATTCCTGAGGTTGCCCAGTGAGGGTTCTAGAGGGATCCAGCTCCCACTTAAGTGGCATACCGTAGTGTGCCCGGAGTGACACAGGGTAGTACAAATGAAAAAGCACACATTGGGGGTCCGTGGCTTATCTCCAACCAGTCATAGGAAGAACAAGGATGGCTAAGCAGGGTCGGGCTTCATTCTTTCTATTCTGATTCCCGAAGCAGTAACTGAAGGATGTGCCAATGATCTGGGAGAGGTTTCACTTGGGGACCACTGGCAATCTTTTAACCACCAGGCGTCCTGTTTTATCATCAAGAAATATACTGTACCACTTGCAATTCTCAAAATAAGCTATATACTTTCATTTTGTCCCTTCTTGTTGGAATGCCCTCCCTTCCACTTGCCTACCTAGCAAATTCCTACTGATCCTCCAAGCTACGTATCATGTGCCTTTAACATGTTCATATCCTAGCAATTTTCACATTGTATTATGGCAATACACTTACTTTCCTATGTCATAGGATTACACCTTCTTGGAGGGAACGATTAACCATTTTATTCATTTTGGTATCAGAGGTGGTTAACACACAGTAGCTGTTCAACAATCACCTGAAGAATTGACCTGAATCATGGTTAGGGTAATCATTTCTTTTTCAGTTTCTAGACTGGGTTTTATTGAGTCACCAAGGACTTATGCAGCCGGACTATGGCATTACACAACACGATGTGGATGGGAAACCTTGCTGAGGGAAGTCCTCTCACAGGCCAGGCACAATGATGGAATCCAAGTACCAAGAACTTTATGCTCCAATTACAGAGACAGAGCTCATATGGAAGGAGGCCACACTGGCACAGGCAAGGGTGCCCTGCTTGTGGGTGCTGCAGGAATCCTGGGAAGGGGGAGACACTTGTGGACTACAGCCACTGGGAAAGGCTTTGTGAGAAAGATAGAATTTGTGTTATCCAGTATGACTGGGCTAGCAAATAGAATGATAAAAAGAAGGTACTTGTAGTGCACAGAGGATTTTTAGTGAAACTGCTGTGTATGATACTAAAAGGTGGGTACATGTCATGATGCATTTCTCCAAACCCACAGAAGGTACAACCAAGAGTGAACCCTAATGTACACCATGAACTTGAGATGATAATGATGTATCAATGTGGGTTCATGGACACATCATTCTGGTGTGGGCTGTTGATAGTGGGAGGGACTGTGCATGAGTAGGGCAGAGGGTATATGGGAATGCTCTATATTTTCAGCTCAATTTTTGTTTGAATTAAAACTACTCTAAAAATACAGTCTTTTTTAAAAGAAGGAGTTATGAACTTATTGGGTATATTAACAAAAACCAGCATATTTAAAAAGAAGCAAGTGAAATGCACAGGAAAGCAATAAACAACGTGGCCTGACCATAGGCAGTAGAAGGAACTATACTTTGAAGAGTAACGACAAATTAGGTGGGATGGGCAAGGCAGGGCCAGATGATGAAAAGTCTTCAAAGCCAAGCAGAGAAGATGGGACTTGATTTTGGAGAACACAAAGAAATCTTTTTTTTTTTTAATACATGTATTTTATTGTTCTTCATTACATTATTTCCCCCACCCCCACCCCTCAGTGGTAAGACATAATTGATTTACAGAAAAGAATACAGAAAACACTAAAGCTCCTGGTAGAGGGAGAGAATTCAAGTGGGGAGAGAG
>CAUYRH010141521.1:0-11449 GCA_963574655.1 Perodicticus potto
GATATTCCAGGGATTTATTCATTTTCATTATCCTAAGAAATACACCAAACAATATAGAAACATCACTTCAGAGATGCAAAATACAACCTCTGGCTAGCAGTGCAGCAGCAACAGGAGAAAGCAAAATCCAGAGTCTCCGACACGAAAATGGCGGGAGCTAGGTTATGGATTTCTTGCATCTTGTTGCTTTCAAAATTTTCTCCTTCATATTTACTTTAGTGAACTTAATTACAATGTGCCTGGGGGATGTCTTGTTCGGGTTGAGTTGTGCTGGGGTTCTGAAACTGTCTGCTATCTGAATTTCAGAATCTCTTGGCATGTCTGGAAAGTTCTCTTTCATAATCTCATGAATAAGGGATTCTGTGTCATGTGAGGCTGCTTCATCGCTTTCGGGGATCCCTATGAGGTGAATATTTGTTTTCTTTGAGTTATCCAAGAGCTCTCTGAGAGAGTGATCTGTTTTTCCTTCCATTTCTCTTGCTCTTTGGAGGTTTGAGAGCGTTCGAAGTCTTTGTCTTCCATGTCAGAAATCCTTTCTTCTGCTTGCTCCATTCTGTTACTGAGGGATTTTACTGAATTTCTCAGATCTTTAAGGGCTGCAACTTCTTGTCTCAATGTGTCAAAATCTTTGGTCATTTTGTCTTTGCATTCGTTAAATTCTTGAGACATCTTTTGGGTCATCTTTTGAATTACTGCTTGTAATTCTAATTCCATCTTTTCCTCCATTCCACTAATCTTATTTGCAATCCAGATTCTGAATTCGATTTCAGACATCTCAGCCATTTGCCTATGCAGGAGATCTTGTGCTGTGCTGCCTTGCTGTTACTTGGAGGGTTGGTCTACTCTGATTATTCATTTTGCCAGAGTTTTTCTGTTGATTCTGCCCTATGGTTGTTTTTCACTGTTGCATCTGGCCCTTCAAGTGGTGGATTCCAGGTCGTGCAGTTGTCTGGAAAGTTTTTGGCCAGGGTGGGCCTGCAGAGAGGCCTGGCAGTCGCTGCTGGGGTCCCTGGAAGAAGGCTGGCCTGTGGAGGCCCTGTGGGTGCCAGGCGGAGGTTCGTGCAGTTGCCGGGAGTGACCCTGGTCACCAGTACTGTCCCTGACCTGAGGCAGACCTGCAGGGGTCCTGCGGGGGCCAGGCAGAGGCCCGTGCAATCCCCAGAGGACTTCCTTGCCAGGGGCAGACCTCTGGAGGCCTGGCAGTTGCCAGCAGAATCTATAGCCGATGGCCAGCCTGCAGAATTCTGGCAAGCACAGGGCGCAGGACCAGGTGGTCGCTGGGGGAGTTCCTTGCCCAGGGTGGGCCTGTAGAGGCCTGGCGGTTGCAGTCAAAGTTACTGGCAGAAGGCAGGCCTGCAGAAGCCCTGCAATCTCAGGAGCGGGGCCACACAGTCACCAGGGGATTTACTCGCCAGGGGTAGGCCTGCAGGGGTTCTGTGGATGCCAGACAGAGGCCTGCGTGGTTGCGGCAGGAGATCCTGGCTGGGGACAGACCTGCAGAGGCCCAGCGGTCACTGGGAGAGTCTCTAGCAGACAGCGGATCTGCGAAAGCCTGGCAAGCACGGGTGTAGGGCCAGGCAGTTGCTGGGAGCGTTTCTGGCCGTGGGCCACCCTGCAGAGGCTTGGCAATTGCAGGCGGAGTTCCTGGTAGAAGGCAGGCCTGCAAAAGCTCTGCAAGCCTGGGCACCGAGTCTCACGGTTGCCAGGGGATTTACTCTCCAGGGGCGGAACTGCAGAAGCCTTGCGGATGTCAGGCAGAGGCCTGTGTAGTCGCCGGGGGAGTTCCTGGCTGGGGTCTGATCTGCAGAGGTCTGACAGTCACCAGCAGAGTCTCTATCAGACCGCAGACCTGCAGAAGCCCTTCAAGCATGAGCGTAGGGCCAGGCAGTTGCCGGGAGCGTTTCTGGCTGTGGGCTACCCAGCATAGGCCTGGTGGTTGCAGGCAGAGTTCCTGGCAGAAGGTAGGCCTGTGAAAGCTCTGCAAGCTCGGGCCAGAGCCGCAAGGTTGCCAGGGGATTTACTCACCAGGGGAGGAACTGCAGGAGCCTTGCGGATGTCAGGCAGAGGCTTGCGTAGTCGCTGGGGGCGTTCCTGGCTGGGGACTGACCTGCAGAGGCCTGGCGGACACCGGCAGAGCCTCTAGCAGACTGCTGACCTGCGGAGGCCCCTCAAGCATGGGGGTAGGGCCAGGCAGTTGCCAGGAGCGTTTCTGGCTGTGGGCCACCCAGCAGAGGCCTGGCAGTTGCAGGCAGAGTTCCTGGCCAAAGTCAGGCCTGCCAAAGCTCTGCAAGCACAGGTGTGGAGCCACCCAGTCGCCAGGGGATTTACTTGCCAGGGGCGGAACTGCGGGAGCCTTGTGGATGTCAGGCAGAGGCCCCTTAGTCGCCAGGGGAGTTCCTGGCTGGGGATTGATCTGCAGAGGCCTGGTGGTGGCCATCAGAGTCTCTAGCAGACCGCTGACTTGCAGAAGCCCGGCAAGCTTGGGGCGTGCGGCTTCCCTGGCAGGAGGGGAGGAAGCCTCGCTGCAGCCCCGCCCTGTAGTCTATTCCTGGTGGGGCGCTTGTTCCAGCTGGCAGGGGTTGGGGTGCTGCTTAGGGACCTCCTCCCTCAGTCTCAGCGGGGTTAGGCTTCTAGTTCGTCAGGTAAGGGGGGAAGGGTGTGCAGTGAGTTTAGAATGGTGGGGAAAACTTTAGTTCAGTTTTTCTGCCTAGCAACAGAGTTTTCAAAGTCACACCGGGGTGCTCAGGGGAAGCACACCTCACTTCCCACAGCAATCTTTCGTGGGGTGAGACAAGAGGTCCACAGTTCACCGCCTGTCCGTAGAAAACTCGTAGGAGCAAAAGAGGTGAATAAAAAGAAAGGAAACAGAAAAGCAAGAAACTCAGAGGTTTCTTGGGGGAGGGGACGGGCACTCTTCCTTTCAGATGAATTTTGTACCTGAGTGCTTTCTTGGGGTTGCAGCCAGTCTCAGCAGAGGTTATCCGCAGAAATCACTTCTCTTTCTCAGCTGAGTTCCCAGTATTCAGCTTAATTGTGCAGTTTCTGGAGGTTATCTTCCCTTTTGGATGGGAGCCTTTTTCCGGAAGCTGCTTCCAGTCAGCCATCTTGCTCTGCCCCCCAGGACAGAATTTTTAAGAATAATTATAGAACATAGCCACCCTAATCAGTAAACTGTGTCTAAGAAGTTCTAGTATGTGCCTAAACATGGTAGGAACATCCTTGTTTCTAAAGCCTCCTAAACATGTGTTAAGTTGGCAGGACAAGTTACTTCATGAATAATATGTTTTGAAGATTTGCACTTCTTTGGGTCTTAAATGCAATGTTTCAAACTTCAATATTTCTAAAATTAGGATATGTTGTAACATGATATGTCTTTAATATTTTCTTTCAAGTCTATGATTAATTTGTACATTGATAGGTTATCAGGCACCTTGGTATTAACATGTTCATCGTGGATGTCTAGATTTACTATTTTTGAGCCTGTTTCTCTTCCAGTCTTCTCCATCTGAGTAAGTGGTAGCAAGATTCTCCCAGATATTCAATTCATCTTGAATTGAACTGTTCTTGATTTTTCTCATTTCTTCCCACTCTACATTTAATCCAGCTGTTAATTCTCTCACCAAAAATGCATCCACATGCTTGCTACTTCTCTCCATCTATCTCTTGTCCAAGATGCTGTCATCCTAGGCTTGGACCTGAAATAGCCTCCGGAGTGTCTCCTACACTTTCATTCTCAACTCTCTCCAGAATCCATTCTTTCAGGATGTTATTATAAAAAATTTTAGACCTATACAATAATGTTTGCTTATATGAAATATACATATACGATATCCAAAATAATATAAATAACATCTAATAAAGAATAGAACAAACACTTATTTTCTCACTACCCAGCACAACAAAATGAACATTTCCAATAGCAGTTTAACCCCATCTGTTCTCTTTCCCAAATGTGTGTCTTCCAAATGGCACCATAATTCCAAATTTTGAGTTTATCTTGTCCCTGTTTTTTTTTCTTAGATTTGCTTTATATGTGTAAATCTGCAAACAACATTTTGCTTGGTTTTGCACAGTTGGGATTTTATGTAAATAGAATCATACCATATATATTCTCCTATGACATTTTTTCTTTTCAACCTTATGAATGCAAGATAATCTACGTAGGTACATATAGCATCAGAGTGTTCATATTCCCAAATGTTTATTATTCTGTTGTATGACTAAATTACAATATATCTGTTTTCTGAATATTTGGGCTGCTTCTAAAGTTTTTTCATTTAAAAGTTATTATATTTTATTAAGTGAATTTTCTGGTATCAATGTGCAAGAGATTTTTTAGGACATATATTTAACTATAGACAAAAGGGGTGAACATCTTCACAGTTTACTTGTACTGCTAAATTATTTTCCAAAAAGTTTTGTCTCTTAGTACTTCTATCCACACCGAATAAAAATTTCTATGGCTTTTTAAACTCTGCAATTTCTATAGTAGCTAAATTTATGAGTCAATCTAATGAATGTATATTGTATTTTAAGGTGGACTTAACCTTGATTTTCATGATTATTTTAAAAGTGAACATTTTTGGTGTTTATTATCCATTCATGCTTCTTCTTGTATGAAATACTTGTTTGGGCTTTTTAATTATTTTCATTGGATTATTTATTTTCTCCCTAGTGATTTGTAGGATATATTCAAGATATTTCCTTTATGTGTTACACATTTCTGTTTCCATTTTGTGACCACTTCTTTTTATCTTTGGCTGAAAGAGTCCTTTAATTTTAATGTAAAAACTTATCAATGTTTTCTTTATAATTTTCTTTATAGCTTTCCAAGTGTTTTTAAAGAACTCACTCTTGTGTTTTGTTTTTTCCTAGAGGGGTGACTGGAGACACTTCAGGCACATTTCATCCACTTAAAAGAACCAAATGTGTAGATAATCACACTTTGAATATATTATCCTAGAGAGAAAATGGAATTCAACAGAAAGTGACAGGAAACACTAAAATCTGGGAAGGAGATGGAAAAGAGGCACCCTGTGTGGATGGCACTGGCCAGGAACTGGGAGCAAATCTGCAGTAGGAAGAGTGAGTGGTCCACCTTCCACTGGGAAATCTATAATCCAGGCCACAGGAGAGCACTGGAACCCTCCCCAGCCCTCATTTTGACTTGGAGAGTGGCTGGGCAACTGTGGGAAGGAACTGCTCCAGGGAGGGAACATGCCTAGAGTCCTGTGCCCCTTCTGGGACGTGAGAGTCCAATTTTCAATCCTTTGTAGACTGTACATAGTCCAGGAAACCAGCAGTACATATCCGGGGCATAGGGAAACTCACACTGCTGTGTGTAGAGCCGAGATGCACAGGGGATGGGATTCCACAAACAGGACTGAGAAATGTGCATGGCATGGGCTGCAGCTCCGGGTGCTAGAAGGACCAGTTTCTATGGGACCTAAGCAGGATGAGATTTGCTGAGGAGGCTTAGTCTTGAGCTGGTCAAGAGCTCCTACAGCCTGGGCTGAGCTCTAGGCTAGGTGTGAACTGTCAGGTCTGAATAAATAGCCAAGTCAGCTGCAATGGAGAGGAGTGCAGGTCTCACAACTGCAGGCCACAGCTGCAGATACTGGAACTGGCCCTCCCTCTGGCAGGAGCTCAGTGCAGTGTTGTTTGCCCTTCTCCCAAGCATTTTGCCAGGAGTCTAAGGATTGCCTCACCCCTGTCACAAGTGGTGAACATACTTACTTCTGGGTGGCCTGACTGCAAGTTGCCTTGTCTGGCTCTGCCTGGATTCACCCTCTGAAGCACAGTGAAAATCTGGGGGCCTAGTGTTTCTATAACCCAATCACCAACTGGACACCTGAATACTTTTCCCAGGGAACAGAGGTTGGGCATAAACACCCTACTGCTACCACTTTAGCTAGCCCCTACCAGCAAACACCGTCTATTGGCCCATACAGCCAATTGCAACCACTGCCAACATAAGCATACAGCACTTGATTCAGAGTGCATCTAAACATCATGGCTACTGCATTGCCCATGGCATACTGACTTCCCAGGAGCTCATGAGCCTGCTGAACCCACCCAGTACACTGCTACTATAACAGACCAAGAGCCCCTAAATCAGCCTCTCTGGAACTTCAAACACAGATGCTGGCCTACACTGCCCTAACGAACAAGGATAGACATGTTTAACCCACCACCACTATTACTGAAACCTGAAGCAGGCCCATCTGGCATTCCAGTTCCCAGAAGAACTTCATCACAGCCTCCACTAATAGCAGCACCATAACAAACCAAGGAAATCGCAGATACTAGTAATGCTATTTATGGCCATCAAAGTTATATGAATTGCTCATTACTGCACACACTCAAAAACAAAGCTAAAGTGCCCTGCCCAACCAACGCTACAGTCACATCATCAGGAAAATGTCCACCCCTAACAAAAGTAAATTCAAAAATATGAAGAAGTGTCTATTACAACAGATGTACAAATACCAATGTAAAGACACATGAAATATGAAAAAGCAAGGTAATATAACATCCTCAAAGGAATACAAGAATTCTTTAGCAATTGATCATAACCAAAAGAAACCCTTAAAATCTCAGATGAAGAATTAGAAATATTGATTTTTATGAAGCTCAATGGGATGAAAGAGAAATCTGAAAACCAATACATAGAACTCAGAAAATCAATTCAGGATAACAATAAACATTTACCAAGGAGATAGATACATTTTTAAGAAACCAAACAGAAATTCTGAGGCTTAAAAACTCATTGAAAGACATACAAAATACACTTGAAAGCTTCATCTATAGATTAGACCAAGCAGAAAAAAGAATTCAGAATGTAAAGACAGGTCTTTTGAGATAATCCAGTGAGACAAAAATAAAGAAAAAGGAGTTTTAAAAAATGAACAAAGCCTTCAAGATATTGAGGACTACATAAAGTGACTGAACTTATGAATTATCAATATTCCTGAGGGTAAAGAGAGATTAAAGGCTAGAAAATGATTTAACCAAAAATACGAGATGAAAACATTCCAAGCCTATCGAGATATTTAGACATCTAGATACAGGAGGTTCAGTGAACCCTAGGCAAATACAATCCAACACAAACTTTGCCCCAGCGTATTTTATATCCAGAATACCTAAAGCCAAAGTGAACAAATTCTAAAATCAGCAAGAGAAAAACTTTGAGTCCACTTAAAGGGGACCCCACTAGATTAACCTCAGACTTCTCAGCAGAAACCATATAGATCAAAAGAAAATGAGATGACAATTCAAAGTGCTGGAAGAAAATAAACTTCCAGTCAAGAATTCTATTTCCAGCAAGATTAACCTCCATAAAAGAAGGAGAAGTGAAATCTTTCTCAGACAAGCAATTGTTGAGGGAATTTGTTGCCACTATCTTGGCCCAATAAGATAGGCTCAATGGAGTCCCAAACTTGGAAGTGAAAGATGACTTTTGCCACATGACAGTGTAGTTCTCACTCACACAAAGGAGGAAGAGAAAGGAATTAAATGGCATCACAACAGAATTGCTCCAAATAACAAAGACAAACAGAATGCACATGAAACCAAAAAAGGGTCCACATAGCCAAAGCAATCCTAACAACAACAACAAAAATAAAGTTGGAGGCATCACAATACCTAACTTCAAATTATATAACAAGTTTGTAGTAACCTAAACAAAAAGATCAATGGAATGAAGAACCCAGAAATAAAGTCACATATTTATAGTCAACTGATCTTTGACCTAGTTGACAAAAACACACTCTGAGAAAAGGACAACCTTTTCAATAAATGTCTCTGGAAAAATTGTATTGTCATAGGCAGAGAATGAAACTGGACCCTAATTGGTCACCATGTATAAAAATCAACTCAAGATAAATTAAAGATTTGCACATAAGCTCCCGAAGTATATGACTACTAGAAAAAAACCTTGGGAGAACTCTTCCAGGCAATGAATTTATGACTAAGACCTCAGAAGCACAGGCAATGAAAACAAAAATAGACAAACAAGAGTTAATTAAACTTAAAAGTTCTGTATGGCAAAAGAAATAATCAACAGAATGAGGAGACAACCTGCAGAAAGGCAGAAAATATTTGCAAACCCTTTATCTAACAGGTGACAAATATCCAGAATAGACAAAAACCCAAGCAACTCAACAAATAACCCCACTGAACATGGGCAAGGAACATGTACAGACACTTTTCAATAAGCCTCCCACAACAGGTATGTGAAAAAAAAATTGCTCAACATCACTAATCATCAGGGAAATGCAATTTAAAACCACAAAGAGATGCTATCTTACTCCAGTCAGAATGGCTATTATTAATGCAGAGAAAGGGAACTCTCACATACTGCTGTTGGGAATGTCAGTTAGCATCACTTCTGTGGAAAACAGTATGAGGATTCCTCAAAGAACTAAGAACAAAGCTATGTTTCAATCTATAATTCCTTCTACTAGGTATCTACCCAAAGGAAAAGAAACTATTGTATATAAAAGACACCTACACTCATGTTTATCACAGCACTATCCACAATGGCAAAAATAAGGAATCAAGCTAAGTGTTGCCTGGATAAAGAAAATGTGGTACAAATGCACAATGGGAAACTATCATTCATAAAACGAATGACATTATGTCTTTTGTAGCAACATGGATGTAACTGGTGATCATTATCTTAAGTGAAACAAGCCAGACACAGAAGTCAAATATTGCACATTCTCACTCATAAGTGGGTGCTAAAAACTGTGTGCTCACGGACAAAGGGAGGGGAATAATAAACAATCCAGATTCAGAAGGTGAGGGGTTAGAAGCAGGTGGATGGAGAGAAATTATTTAATGGGTACAATGTATGCTACTTGGGTGATGGATGCCCCAAATTGACCACCAGGCAATCCATACATGTAACAAAAGTGTGCTTACCCTCCATACATTCATATAAATAATAAAAAAAGGAATTTTCTTCCTTAAATATCATAATTATTTTCTTTTAAAAGTGCTAACATTTTGGGCAGCAGCTGTGGCTCAGTGAGTAGGGCACCGGCCCCGTATACTGAGGGTGGTGGATTTGAACCCGGCCCTGGCCAAACTGCAACAAAAAATAGCTGGGCGTTGTGGCAGGCGCCCATAGTCCCAGCTACTCAGGAGGCTGAGGCAAGAGAATCGCCTAAGCCCAAGAGCTGGAGGTTGCTGTAAGCTGTGACCACCATGGCAATCTACTGAGGGCAACAAAGTGAGACTGCATCTCTAAAAAAAAAAAAAGTTCTAACGTTTTGCATTATTTTGTTTGTCTTCAATTTCATTTAATTATCTATGGAGTCTAATTTTTATTGTCATGTAGATACCATTTACCTGGCATCAATTTTGAATTGTCCCTCCCCTCCCACTGATCTACATACAATTCACTATCTTTATATGTATATGAAGAAAGTATACACACTGGTACGTTCCTAGGGTTTCTATTCTGTTCCATTAGTCTCTAACTTTTTCTCCATCAGTACCACTGATTTAATTGGTATTGTTTTAAAATTTGTCTTGCTGTCTACTAGGGCAATGATTTTCAGGCTTTCATAGGTTTCAGAATCGCCTGGGAATTTGGTAAAGGTACAAAGGCCTCCGTGTTCTTTGTTAGCTCTTTAGGAGATTCTGACACATACCCGTGTTTGAGAACCATTGTCCTAGGGCAAGTGCATTTCAACCTCCAACATGTACTGATGTTTTTTTCTTCTTTAGGAATGATTTCTTCTATTCTTTCCCTTTTCTCTTTTAATCATTAAAATAACTTGTCAGTTTCACGTGATTTCCTTTGGGACTTAGATGAGGATGACTTTATAGGTTATTTTGTAAAAAACTTCGTCAAAAAATTGCCTTTATTTTTTCCTTACAAGATCTCATGTTAATCCATTTCTGTTACACTACTCCACTGGAATAGGCATAAATTCATAGCCCCCGTTAACAACTATGATATATATTTGCCTTGTGAAATACATATTTGAGGAATAGTAGAGAAGAAAACAATGCATAGAGAGAAAGGTACTCTGTCAGCAGACTGATGTCAGTGTCTGGGATATAAGAATTGAATTGCTAAATTCAATTGTTTGGGGAAATTTTCTAGCCTTAATCAACTGGTAATTGATTAAGGAAAATTTGGGTCTCAAATTTATCTCTCCCACAAATGCTAACAAACACTAAAATTTGTGCATGCTCAGAGATTTTATCACAGTACACTTGCATTCATCCAAAAGACTCCAGAGTGAATAAAGTGCTTAGATTATATCAGGGCAGATGTTCTCACTTTATAGATTTCCAGAAAAGAGTCAGTAGGAGTATTGATTGACTTGACAGTTCTTTTACTTCTCAAGAAGCAAACGAAATAGTACAAAAAACTACAATGATGAAAAGCAACACAATCCTGACCTCTATGTCCTATTGCTCAGAGATGAGAAAACACGCAAGCCAGATAAGAAGACAAATTTTCTCGAGCCATATATTGAATTCCACAAATTCTCATGAGGTATAAGGTGGTTACAGTTGGCCTTCAGTTATCACGTCTGCATTGAGTTTGGGGAAATTTTCTAGCCATAACCCCATTATTAGAAGTAATAATGAAGCTAGTAAAAGAGGCAAAAAAAAAAAAAAGTGGGTAGAGGGAACACCTGTATTTCTTCATTTTCTTTTCTCTTAAAATCATTTACACTGACCAAGAGGTTGAAATGTGTATAAAATAATTTAGTAGTTTAATGTATTTAAATGTTAGCTCTGTGATTTATGAGTTGTGTGATGTTAGGGTATTTGTTAAAGTATGTGCCTCATTAGAAAAAAATGAGATGATAATTTTTGAAAGTTATTACAAATGCTAAATTAATAAATACACACAAAGAGTCTTGGCTTTGGGCAATGATTTTCAAATTGTTCTTCCTGGTCATTTAGCATGAAATTGATTTAGTGGGCAAAACAATCAACTTAAAAACAGGCAAATGGAATAGAAAATATCAGAATGCATTGTATATAATGAGGGTATGTATTGGATGGTGAAAATTTTGCTTCAGCTTCTCTTGGTTACGCACGTATATACCAGGTAACCAAGGAAAAGATATTTCTAGGTGTTGAAGCAAGAGAGGTTTATTAAACACTGGTATGGGGCAAAGTAGTTAACAAATGTTAATTGTTTTCTTTTAAAACTTTACTTTTTACCTGGTTTCTTGTACCCTCAATGAATCCCCAAGAATAAAACAAACAAACAAAAATTTTTACCCTTTACCAGCCTTGTATAGGGGAATTCAATTATAATCAGCCTTGTATAGTGGGTGAGATCACACTTGTGGTGCATATTTGAAGGGTCAGGAGAAAACTTCTAAATACGGATCAAAAATGTTTTCACATAGTAAATGAGAAAATCTCATGAATGTTATGTCAATCAGGTTGATAAAAATATCTCAGATTGTAT
>CAUYRH010141525.1:0-17644 GCA_963574655.1 Perodicticus potto
GGGGACACAAACAGTGGAATCACAACACCCTTCTCAAATACCATCTTTCCCATGAAGCCAGGCCTGTCCATCCCAACAGATGATCTTATCCTCTGCTGAACACTTAAACTGTTTCTTTATTCTCAAAACTTATATCCAAAGCTTCTAGAAGGTAATTAGGCCATGAAGGCACTACCCTTACAAATGGGATTCATAGTTTTATAAAATGGCTGGGGAAGATTGGGCCTTTTGTCTTCCCCCCTCCATCCTGTGAAGACACAGCAAAAAGATGGCATCTTGGAATCAGAGACTGGATCCCACCAGACACCAAACTCACTGGTGCTTTGATCATGTACTTCCCAGAATCTGGAATTGTGAGAAAAGAAATTTCTGTTCTTTATAAAAAAAAAAAAAAAAGTTTTAGTAACAACAGTTTACACCAATTAGAATGTTTCCATGAAAGCTACATTTTATATCTATTGTCTATATATGAATTTATATCTACATTTAATCTATCTATCTATATTTCTACACACACATACATGTCCATGTATATTCCTTGAGTTTGGAAGAGATGATGTTGATTCATCCTGAGAGGAGTCTACTCTTGAGATTTCAAGAAAAAAAGCCATTAACATTATTAAAAAATAATAAAATTGGATTTTTGAGAAATGATAAAAATAATAGCAATTGATTTGTATAGGGGGCAATAAACTGAAGATGGATTTGATAGCTGGAATCATGTACAAACACAATTTGGGGGAAATAAAAGAATACTTTGATATTTACAGGCAAAGAAAATTCTGGAATTTTATGGTTTTGTTTTTGTCTTAGAGACATATTAGTAGACTACTTTTAATAATGTGTATGGCCAGGTGGGGCAGATGTGATGGTTTTACCATAGTAACCCCTGGGACATGATGGTGGCAGATGGCATAAGAGCTTTGCCATTCTCACTTCTTAAAGTGACAGTGAATTTGATAGTTTACTGGCCAGAGACAGTGAAGAAAATGACTGTTACTCTTTTCTAAATATTTACCAATATTTTTGGCATTTCTGTTTAAGTCAAGAAGACTGAGGCAACTAAGAGGCACTAGGCAGGGTTAGGACAGACGGATCCGTATGAGGATACATATGAAAGAAGGCGCTCCAGAGTCAGAGATGAAAAATATTATTAACCACAGGTTTAAAAGGTTTTCTTTGGAAACCTTTAAATAGAATACATTCTCATCTATAAAGAGCAGTTTCATCGTCATTTTGCTTGAGAGGAATGAACGGACAGATGCCCACTTAAATTTTCTTTCATTTAAGTGAAGTGGTAGAATCAAGTTCTTCTGATCCTAATTCTCTCTGAGCTCATGAATTCTTAGAAACAAAAGAACTTCTGAGATAGACAACTGTCTGTCATTAGGTAAAATCACCAACATAGTTTTGAGAAGCATGAGCATAAGTGATAAATGTATTTTATCACTACAGAAAGAAAGAAAATCTAGCATCAGCCTGGGAAACTATGGAAATGTATTATTAATAGTATAAAATTTCTACTATGTACGGTGTAGGAGCCACTAGACTGAAAAAAAATCCCCTAGGGCCCTTTCTGCTAAGTACAACAAATTGTTTCTGCCATAACATTGTCAACACTTGAATTAAAGGCAAATGTAAATAAAGAACTCAAGAGAAACATTACTTAAAACTTCTCTTTCTGACAGCGTTGTCTATTAGATATCTTGAAAAATCTTTCAGCTATCAAACGCTTAAAGTGCTGGCTACAGAAATACATGTTTCTGCATGACTAATAGAACTAGCCATGAATTAACGGGAAAGCTAAAAGTTGAAAGTCAGAAATCATGGCAAACCAGAACTCCAGTGCGGTAAGCAATGGCTGAAGACGTGGCTCCTCTGAGCATCTTACATCCTCAGTCACTTACAAATGGATCCCACAGGTGGTGCTGAAGGTGAAAGTGAGATAGATTCAAGGCATAATGCTTAGTAACCTTATTAAAAAGGAACTTGGACTACACACTCTATTACAAAGATAGAATTTCTCTGAAGAACAACACCCATGCTTAAAAGATGAACCACAAGGCAAGTAAAGAAAACTTGCCTCCCACAGATATGGGCTTAGATGGAGTGGAAAAAACTCCTCCTCGTGTTGGTTTGAGGCCAAAATTCTTACTCCCTCTTTTTTCCAAAAAAGTAAAAAAATTAGTTTAGAGCAATCCTGAACTGGCGAATCCTTTTCCATGTCTAACAAAAACAAACAAACCGAAAACCAAAAGTGAAACAAAAGTAAACTGAATCTTTCCAGGAAAGAACATTAAATGCAGACCTCATATATATATATATATACTAACAAATGCAAACCCATAGGAAGAAAAAATTCACAAATAGAGAAAGAATAAAGCCAATGTAAGAGAAAGAAGAAATAATAGACCTACAAAATATTCAAGAATAAGAATGATCAGGTAAAAAATGTTGAATGAGTTTGTTTGATACATTTAAAGAAATTTTAAGAAGGGTCCTAAGGAGACTATCAACATGAACGGGGATGTTAAGACCACCTGCATTTTCCCTGATCCCCTGGTTCCCAGGGTGAAGAAGGAGTACTGGTACCCAGTCGAGCCGACAACAGGGATCACAAACACACGTTAATCTTATACAAACAGTTTATCACCTAAAAGAAAAATCGAAGTAAAGAAGGAAGCTACACAAGGTGAAAATATGTTTCAGGGAGAGGGAAGGGTCAGCCTCCCCAAGTGGAAAAAGACCCCAAAGTCTGAGCTCATGCTGCTATTTCTGTGTTGGCTAGTTTGTCCCACCATTTTTCCTAGAGGATTGGTTGCTGTTTTCTGCCTTGGGGGATTATATAATAGATTACACAACAGGTTACATACTAGGCTGATTATATACCACTGTCCCTTTTAGGCACGCCTTTTTTTCCAGAGTCCTTCATGAAAACTCCACCCATGCTCTGCTAATTAGATAGTAATGAGCCCTGGGTCAGTTAAAGGTCACTAGGAACCCTTCACTGTGTATGTTCCCACCAGGGAATAGCTCCCAACTACAGTTGAGTTTCTAGCTAAAATTTGGATCCTGTTCTCTGCCGTTAGCCACTTTCTTGCCACCTGTTTACCCTCTGCTGACCTAATAGGCAGAGATGCTGCTTTTGTTAATGGTGAATTACTTGATATGGGGTGTTTTACTGCATGTTACAATTTTAAATCCTATACAAAAATTTGTTTAAAAATAATTATTTGAAGGCAAGGGAAGTAGATAAAAGCAGGCAGAAACTTGAAGGGAATCATGTTTGAAAATAATATTGAACTAAGCTACAGTGCCAGGAAACTAGATAAAACCATTGTCTTATGGCATGGTTAGTTAATAAGGATGTCTTAAAGGAGTCAAAGGATGGGATTGGTACTGGCATCATGACTGGACAATTAGGAAGACATGCTAAAAAAAAGGAATTCAATCTCCCTGCGAAAGGGGGTTCTGGTTATCCAGCAGTTATTTCCCTTTCCCTCCATTCCCTGAGAAAGGATCTGAAGATGCCCAACTATCTCTCTGGAATCATGTGAAAAATGAAAGTAAAGAGCTTACATTAAAATTAAACAAGGCCTTTGCTTGGTATTTTGAACTTTCTTGTTCAAAACATTGCCCTGACATGAAACCGTAGGTATCTCTGCGTTCGTGAGTTGGCAGCCAGAAGACTGATAATGAAGACCTAAATCTGATTAGTGGTCGGTGAGAGCAATTGAGTCCCACAGCAGAAGTCTCTTCAATAGTCTCTTCATCTCCAAGGCCTCTGCTTTTATTCTCATCCTAGTCCTCTCAGAAGATTGCAGAATCCTCCTTTATTCTACCTTTTTTGTCAATCCGTCCTTGGTTTTCTTGAAGGCTTTGTATTTGATGCCCTTATTTTCTTACTTAGCACCTCAACACCCTTAAAGATACCAAGGCTGTTCTAGTGGCTCCCCTGAGGCATTTTTGTGTCGGCCCTAATATTCCTCGTGGGAGAAATGTTGGACGACAATCTGGCTGAGCTGCAAGCAGCAGAGTATTAAGAGCTTTCGGCATTGGATGTCAGAGTTTTTTTCAAGTTTAAGGGCTATGTGTGATTCCACCCAGATAGGCAAGAGAAAAAGTTCATAATGTAGTAGAAAAAAATAAACGTAAGAGTTAAAAAATGTTCCACTCCTATTGAACTGTTAGTTTGGTAAATTCACTAAGGAGTAAGACGTTATTTCTGCCAGAACATATATAGCTAAAAGCTGCAAAGAAATATCTCAGAGTAAGGGAGTCATCCTCTGCAGGTCCCATCCCCGGGTGATGCTCGCAGAGGAAGGCAAGCTGCCATTTAAGGAGGGGGTTTTCTGCTCTATCTTTCACTTGACAGAACCTCACATCTTGCCAAGCAGAAGCTGAGATCTTCCTGGGAGACAAGCTACAGTCTCAGAAGCACAAGGTCAAGTCCTCTTGCTCGAGTCAGTTTCCTTTCCTTGCCTCCACCTTATTTTCATTTACAAACACACATACTTAACTTCACTTTTCAAAGTTTTAGAGGTGATACAGAGAATTTCAAACTACCAGAAAAAAATTAGACCTTTCTCTTCAATTTTTTTAAGTTATAGATGTGGTTATGGCATCTCTCTCAAAATAAAATACAAAAGGCAAAAAAATACAATGGACCTAAAAACCCTGAAAGGCTTTGGGTCAATCAATTGTTCATTTCAGCACTCCGCAAATATTAATTGAAAGTCTATCTACTAGCATCAGGCAATTAGGTATTTTGACGGGTGCTACAGGTAGAGCTATGAATGGGAGGTAGCCCCTGTCTTCAAGAATAAAGAATTCAGGTAAATAAGTAAGTTGTTATAGTACGTACCGTATACTGTAATCTGTTCTGTACTGAGGAAGCACAAATAAGAGACATTTAACTGAGTCAGGAAAGAAGAAACATGATGATATTCAGGCAAGGAATAAATTGCAGGAAAGTGTTGGTGCTGGGGATAGCATAATCTGAAGTGTCTGCTGTGTTCATTAGTGAGTAGTCAGATCTCAGCATAGTTTACTATTGCAGTCAGTTTTATATTCTGCATCTCTTTCTTCACCAGCTCCTCCCCCACATACATAGTTTTCTGACAAAAGTTTCATCCATTTAATATTTATTGTCTCTTACATACCAGGCATCATCCTGACACATTAGTGGTTCTGTAGTGACATAGGCAACTATGATTTTCATTGGACATATGTAAGTTTCTAGAGGTCTAAAACCAGATCGTGCAAATAAGGGAAGATCAGCAGAGTGCATTATGATAGGGAAGGAAGACTTATTAAACCTGACAATCCCTCTGTCTAAAGGCCTTAAAGCTCAGATTACTAAGCACCACTGTGGGGGCAAAGCAAACATATTTGCAGACCAGAAATAACTCACAGAATACCAATTGGAGACTGCTGCAAGATCAAGAGAAGTTGTTGCTTCACACTTAGAAAGCAGAAGGGAAGGTTCTGTAACACAGCTTCTGGAGGAAGTTTGAGTCACCCAGTAGAACACTGGAGTGGAGAGGAAACAGGGGTTCTGTGGCCTATGCAGACGCAAGCCAGCCCTTCCAGGCATGGCAACAGAGCCTTAGTTAAGGCTTAGTTCCTTAGTCTAAGGAAGATATTGCCTGGACCACCTCCTTCCCATTTCTTGCCCCTTTCTACTATTTGACAATATCATATTCCTGGATGGCTACATCAACTTTTTTTGGGTTTTTTTTGCAGTTTTTGGCTGGGGCTGCGTTTGAACCTGCTACCTCCCGTATATGGGGCTGGCGCCCTACTCCTTTGAGCCACAGGCACCACCCCTACGTCAACTTTTTTTGGGCCCCTAATTTAGGTTTCTGATGAAAGAAATACATTTAAAAGACACAAAGGAAAGCTAAGATCGTGACATTGATGAGCTGCAGGAGGAAATCACGGTAATTAGAAAATAATCTCTAGTTGGGAGCAAAAGGGGAGCGAGCCATTCCAAATTTTGAGGTCAATTTTGAGAAATATCCTTCCATAAAGATGAGGCAGAAACCCTAAAATGTGAGAGGAGGAGGAGAAATGATGAATGAATCTCTGAAAGATGCAAAT
This sequence comes from Perodicticus potto, assembly GCA_963574655.1. Classification (NCBI taxonomy): domain Eukaryota; kingdom Metazoa; phylum Chordata; class Mammalia; order Primates; family Lorisidae; genus Perodicticus; species Perodicticus potto. Next base: position 6,103 of record CAUYRH010141525.1, read on the forward strand.
TCATCTGAAGCAACACTAAATGGAAGCAGCCCTTTTAGTGAGGCAGCCTCAGGGTGAAGTCCAAGCCCTGCCCCAGACTGGCGGCCCAATGAGCCAAGAAGTTGACCATCACTCGGGGAAGATAGCCTGGCATTCGTGTAGCCCTGTGTTAGCAGGATGGCACGCAGTGATGGGGACCACAGGAGTGAGAGAGCCCAGGGCTAAGGACTCAGGGTGGACCCCTCAGTATCACTCATCCTGGCCACTGAGGGGCAGAAACAGTACTGATGGGAAAGGAGCCATGGGGCTGGGAGTAGAAGTGAAACATTTCCTAGCTTATGATTGTGGCAAAGGAGGTCAGCAGGGTCAACATAAGGTAGGGCACTGCTGTGGGCCGCTGTGGTCTCTACACATGAAGGAAGCATGACATTGATTTGTGCTGTTGTCATGGCATTGATGCCACCCCTTGGTTAGGGATAGCAAGTTGGAGAATTGTCCTTACATATTCAATCCTCTATAAAATCCATATCAAAAAAGATAAAAACAAGTAGTAACAATTTGAGAGCAACTACTTTTACCCACTTTTAGAGTCTTTTGGAAACTTTTTTATCTCTTGATGTCCGAGTATTATTACCCAGGCTGGGCATATATTCTCCACTCCATCTGGTAGTGATAGACTTCCAAATGCCTCCCACTCGTGAACAGGAAAAAGCCAATAAAATTTTAATGAGTAATTGGTTTAACTGAGCATCTTGAAAAGTAGCCACATATTTTATTAGAATAATTATAGTCCATTTGCATAGGAGCAACATTTCGGGTCAATATATAAAGCTTAAAATTAACCAAAAATCATTCTATAGAGTGCTGTCGAAAGTTTTTCTAAAAATATCTAAACCTAAAGCCAATTTTGCATAGTAATGCTTGTGGGGAGATGGGGTTATTGTTGGGGTGTGTTTATGTTTAGATCTGAAAAACCAGACTTTTGGGCAGTGATGTGCAGACTTAGAGAAGCATTCCTCACGCCAGTTACAATATCAGCATTCTGTTAAGTTAAAGGTTACAGTAAATAAGCACACGTCTACTTTCCCTGTCCTAACAAAAGCCCGGAATGGCTCCTTAACATTTGTTTTCACATCTTATACATTCTGCTTCTAATGCACTTCCGTGGCCTTTGCTGTTTCTTTGTACAACTGATCAAAGTGCACAAAAAATTTGAAGACTAGCATCAAAATAGATCAGGGAGGATTCGCCAAAAGAAATAACAACATTGTCAATTGTTCATGCCCTCTCGGAAATTCTTAAATGTTGCCTGAGACAGTTCATATCCATTTCTTTCATGGTTGAGCAAAGCCTTGAGGACATCTTTCTCTACACATTTTAATGGTCTCTATTATTGGGTACTAACTTACTTTATGTTACTATGCTGCCTCTCTTAGCAGATCCCTCAGATTTCACACTTACAAGTTGAGTAAATTACCCACTATACATATTGACAGATCAACAGTCTCAAACAAGCAATGAACAAACTTGCTACATATGTTCACATCACCACAGATGCTTTCCCCCTCACTGTGGTTTTTTAAGTACATCAAATATTAATAAATGCACTTGTGAAGGTTCTTGCATATGTCCCTGAGATAATCTGACTTTGTACCAAAATCCATCTTTACTAGGTTGACAGAATCTGTATATAGGAAAATCTTTTGTAATCAAAAATTCCCGAGGGTGGCCTAGTACTATAAACACAGATTGCCAAAGGCAGGAAATCCAAATGATTGATCCACATGGCTTATTCTCAACCAACTATATTGAAAGGCATATAACCAAAATAATGGCTATTTAGGAAATTCACAGTCCAGGCCAAGACTTCAGTAGTGTGGGATGCTGAATACAATGATGTTCTGGCTGCATATCTGCTAAAAATCATTAGCCAAATCCACTGTGATCCACAGTAAATCCAATTTTACTAGAGTCAATTTAAGATTTGTTAAAGACACATATATAGCTCAAAAGCCAAAGGCCTTTCCTCATTTGAAGTGGGGAAATGATTTTAGACCAATAATGTTTGACATGTATGCTGGCTTCCTCTGAGAAACAATAAACCCATTTCACAAAACAGCATCAACTCACTATTTACAGAGCTTTAACTTGATGATGAAGATAATGAGAATGATGACAAAGAAGAAGAAACTCACCTTTCTGAAGTGCTTATACACACTCAAGACTGGTTAAGTTTCATGCATCTTGTTAATAAATATTTATTCTTCACATCAACTTTATCATAACCCCTATTTTAAGAATGAGGAAACCGAAATTTAAAATATTTGCATGGCTTGCCAAATTAACCAATATTATATACAGTGAATAACTTGAATCCCTACCATAGAACTCTAGGATCTGTGCTATATTCTGCTGCCTTCCCACAAAACGTAGAAAGCAACCAGCTTAAAGCAGCTGGGAAGGTAACGACCTGGAGCGTCGAACACATTTGATGGCTGATTTGAGACCAACCAAGTCTCTACAACCAAATTTAATTTACCTTTCACAAATTAAAAAAAAAAAGAAATTGGGAGGAAGGAGAGTAAAGGCTGCAAAAATCTCTTCTCTACTTCTCTTTGGGATCCCCAACGAGTGTGAGTTGGAGAAAAGACAGCTCATGCTAACCTAAAAAGAGTTTCCCCACATGTTATGCAGTAGGGTAGAGGGACACTGTTCTTCCTCTACCAACTTTAGGACAATCACAAAAAGAAGTTTCAGAAAATAAGGGCTGTAACATTCTTGGTCAATGGCTAGAGTTTTGTTTGTTTTACAAAGCAGGAATAAATGCTATCCAGCCATTAAAAAACGAGGAGACTTTACATCTTTTGTATTAACCTGGATAAAGTTGGAACACATTCTTCCTAGTAAAGTATCACAAGCATGGAGAAACATGAATCCAATGTACTCAATTCTAATATAAAGCCAATAGATGATCTAATACATACTCTCATAGGAGAAAAATTCAAATCATTTCAGGGTGGGGAGTAGGGGAACGAGGGAGCAGGGAGAGGGGAGGAAGAAGGGGGTTGGGCACGGTGTATGGTACACCTCTTGGGTGGGGGACACAACCAAAAGAGAGACTTTACTAACAAATGCAAACAGTGTAACCTAATTCTTTGTACTTCAATGAACCAAAAAAAATTTTAACAAAAAAAAGGAAGATCTTGGCCATATAATCTTTTCTTTAAGTCTCCTTATAAAAAAAAGTGGAGTTGTCTCTCTCAATTGTCTTTGAATTAAGCCTAGAGAGTTGAAAGTTATAGATGGCTTTTTAAAATCCATTCTAAATCCTTATTGTATTTTGATTCTATACATTTTTAATGATAATTTTTTTTAACAAACCACTTGCATACCATTAAACACAAGCCCTTTCATTGTTAACTTTGCCAGGATTGTCATAAAATTTTTAGAGACTAATAAAGTGTTCACTGAAATTTCTTATAAGCAATCCTCAAATGTGCGTATATGTTTACATACATATGAACTAGTTTAATTTCAATTAAACTGGGTGGTAAGTATCACGAAACATTTGAGATCTGGTAAATTGTTATTTGGGAACAGATGTTGTTATGACAGTTTTAAAAACTTGATGGCATTTCAACGTGAAGATGGGAGGCAGCATCAGTGGCAGTGTCTAAGATCTTCTGTAATGAAAGTTGACATTCAGGGCTGGTTGCTACAATGCCTTGGTTATATTGGAGCTATTACTTTTTTTTTTTGGCAGATAATTGCTTTTTGGGTATTGCTTCTGAAATCTTCCTGATATTTTGTTCTCAATAAAATGTTTTAAACATATATGAAAACAACTTTGGGGTAAAAGCTCTTTACTAACCAGGCAGGGTAACAGAATTGTGCTTCATGTTATCTTTTAAATAGATAATAAGGTTATCCTGTGAATTAAAAAGAGAGAATGTTGTCTATTTAATTCACACCGGTCATTAGTATATATAATAAAAATAAAGACAGCAATAAATTCTACTTTGGAGAAGCCACCTGCACACAGGACAGTGAAGGAATATGGCTATTTGCTTGCCATGATGTAAAGGACATCGAGAGCCTTGTTAAAATGAAAACATTAATTGGTGTTTTGATATTTAAATTATTGACAGAAATACTTTAATAATAAGATAAGGTTAGCTTAGTTAAATGCTCATCTTTCAAGAGAATATTAAACATGGGCTGTATGTTCTTAGTTTATCGGTGTGTGGGATAAAGGAACGTCTGGAGTCTGAGACAGTGCTGATATTGAGGACTTGGGTTGGACACCATGGTAGGAGGATGGTGGCTGAGATGAGAATACCCACTCATTTTCTTGGACATGGGGTTGTTGTTAGCAGTGAGACAATACGGAGATGAAATGCGTAGAGACTCTACTTTATCTTTCTTCCCTGGAATAACTCAGCACCTTTAATTATAAACACATTATATAAAGCTTGCCTCCAGTTAGGGCACTGCCACCATGGAATCTGTAATGTTGCTCATAGTGAACTAACATCATTCTCTCTACCTCTTGGACCCACTTGTTTAACTTTACCTTACAAGTTTGGTTAAGGGCAAACATACCTAGCACCTCTTTTTTTATACAGAATATAAGGCAGTTGGGATGATATATGTAGGAACAGAAAAGAATCCGCAAATGTATCCATCCAGCTACTCGTAAATAGTAAAAATACCAGCTGTATTTACCATTGTGTAGGTGAGTGTGGCTTTGTGTACCCGGGGGAAATTACAGAATATCTGTAAAAAATACTTGGTAAACTGTTAATAGATCTTTCTACTTCTTCCCAAATTAAAGGAAACAGCAGAGAGGGATAGTTATTTATGAAGTTCAGGCTGCAGTAGTTGGGTCGAAGTGAACTTACCCCCAAGAGAATGGGAACTATCACTGGACTGACACCTGTCTTTCACACTGGTTTTTTTTTGCAGTTTTTGGCTGGGTTTGAACCCGCCACCTCTGGCATATGGGGCCGATGCCATACTCACTGAGCCACAGGTGCCGACCCTTTCACACTGTTTTATTCAACAGTTTAAATAAAAGGATTTAGCAAAAGATACCAATGGCATACCAATCAGATTTAGAGATTAAAAAAAGAAAGAATACTTGATATGTTGCGTAAAGCAGCAGAAATAAAAAACAATTTCAAAAAGCTAGAATACTGGAATAATTATAACATAAAGAAATGTAAGAGGTCTAAAGGCAAAGCTCTATGTTTGAGTTCAAAAGTCAAATTTTACAATTCCAGGGTAGATACTTGGTTTAGCTGATTGTGATCTCTATGAATAAAGAACAGATGTGTCTGCCAAGAAAGCTCCTGTGGTTTAGGCTAGGTTTATTGAAAGTGTCTAAGTGATCTTGCTGGATTTCATGTTGATTAGACCTTACCAGGAATCATCTGTTCCATGACAGTTGGGATTCCTGAAGGGTGCTCAGAGGGAGGCATTTGGAATAGCTAGTGGTCTAGAAACCATACCCCATGGCTGAGGAATGGGATGTTTAATTTATAGAATGAAGATGTGAGGGAGGCTACACATCATGGGTGGTCTGTTGGTACAGTGTTTTTACACGGACAATGGATTAGCTTCTTTTGTCTTGCTTAAGAAAGCGAAGCTAGAACCAGTGGGTCCAAGTTTAAGGTGAAAGATATTGGCTTACTATGAGGAATAATCACACATAATGAGGAGGTAGCATCCTGGGTGGGTCGCAGTTATTTGATGTGTTTGTACTTAAAGGCACTGACTTATTACAGGAAAGCTAGGAATCCAAGGAAAAATTTAATCTTGGAAATAGTGTTTTCCATTGCTAGAGGTGCTTAGAAATTGGCTGAAAGATCAACTTTCAGGGATGTTGTTATATCTGGGGGGCTGTTTAAGCCCTCTCATCCTGAATTTCTGTGAGCTTTTTCAAGAGACAAGTCTGAAAAACAGGTTAATTCCTAGGCTCCTTTTGAAGACAAAGAGCATACACCCTTTCGTAAAATTCGTTCATGTGATCATTCTTCTTTCAGTTTTGATCTACTTAGTGACTATAATCACTATGTGTAAATAGGCATTTTTTAAACATTTGCGACACATAATTATATATCTTTAAATTTGTGTAGACATTTTAGCATTTGAAAAACTCTTGGAGTTTTCTGTGCCAGAGTATTGGGCTCTTGCCACACCATCCAACCATTCTTTAACTGTAGCCATGCTCAACTTGGAAAGGAATCTTGAAAGTTGTATCATAAGAACAAAGTTAACTTTACAAATGAAGAAAGAGTCTGCCTAGTATACACTTTGTGACATTGGCTTAAAATCTATGAAGAGTATTTCATTAGCAGTTGAAGAACCCTCACCACCCAGCAAAATGAAACCATTTGAGAACTCTCCACCCTTGAAGAAAAGAAGAAATCAACTGTGGGAGTGAGATTTCTTGCTGATAAGGGAGGAAAAACCAAAGTGAAGGAAAAAAATAAAACATTTACTGGTAATTAAGACAACAAAATAAGTGATAAATACTCAGCAAGACACACAATGAAGTAGTAAGTCATTGCAGCAGCTGAACAACACTTAAACCAGGAGAACCAGCTTTTCCATCACAGCCTTTCAAGGCTCTCTTCTCAGAGGGATGTGTTTTGAGTCCAAGGCTTGTCTGGTTCTCATGAAGTGTGTTTGCTTAGTGGAATAAAGTGACCATAAGCTCTCTTCCGTGAAAAGTGTAAGAGAAGCTTTGGCTTTAGGAGGCTTTTCTGAAATATCCTGAATATCACTCTAACTTAAAGGCTATTAGTAATCAATCCATCTGGGAAGTCATATTTCAGAATGTTCTTCTCTAATGTATCCTGGTGGCTAATAGCTTCCTCTTCATAATTGACATTATAGCTTTCTCAAGAGGCTCAAGGAAGTACCAGGGAAAGTACTGTATGTGAGAACTCTAAGTTCTCCTTTATAAACTTTTTCTAGCTGGTATAAATCATAGTCACATCTTTCTAGTTGCATAGCACCTAATTCAGCTCGTTACTTGTTTGTTTATTGAGACAAAGTCTCACTCTGTCACCCAGGTGGGAGGGCTGCGGCCTCATCATAACTCACAGCAACCTCAAATTCATGGGTTCGAGTGATCCTCCTGCCTCAGCCTCCTGAGTTGCTGTGACTACACGTTGGGGCAAGAAGAAGACGGGGCAGTCCCGGCTGGTTTGGGATGGTCTGGCAGCACAGGCGTGGGGGCCGGAAGGGCGAGAAACTCTCTTTCCCGGAGTTCAGCTGGGACATCTGCTTCTCATGCAATTCTGACTCCTGGAGCAGGCAGAACCTGCATCTGGCCCCCAGGTGGCTGAGCACAGCGCAGTGCCACCAGCGTTGGGGAAACTGGGGCGGGGCTGTGACCGCAGTATGCAGACTATATAGCAGTGTGCGCCATCCCTGCACCCCAGCAGCTCAGCGCGGCTCTCTCCCTAATGGTGAGGACCGACTTGGCGAGCGGCAGCTCCTACCAGCACTGACTGCGGATACTCTAGCTATTTGTAGGCCACCATGCCCTTGGCAGAAGGATGATCAATTTAGGTCAGCAGGGGCTCAGCCTTGGGCGCACTCCCAAGGGTCTATTTTCTTATCTTCTCAGCCAGTTCCACTTGGGCCTGTTTGCTGATTGTGGTGGTCTTCGTTTTGTTTTTAAATCCGTTTTCGGATTGATTCACATTTCACCTATTAAGGGTCAGAACATAAATTTCACTTTCTGGAAAGTCACCTTGCTAGAAAAACATGATGTGCACTCAATACAAGAAAATAAAGTTTCTCTGACTGATACCAGAGTTTCAGGTTCTAGGTCTCTGCAATTCGAAGAATGAATCAACTGACCACCGGGCCAGTGGTAAGTCAGGATTTATTCACAGATACAAAAATTACAACTACAGACCAAACCTCCTGGCAGAGAGAACCCAGGCGGGGAATAAGCTCTCCTGCTCCCTCCTGAGGTCTGTTCTCAGGCCCTCTGCTCAGGCGTTTATATAGTCCCAGAGGGTTGTTTTGCCAGAACTCAATGTTGACTTTTCCGGCAAGGGTCTTGTCAGTTACAGCCAGGTGTCCAAAGAGGCTCAGGCCCTGGAAACTTACATGAAATTCACCAGGCAGGAGCAAGTGCGGAGGAGACTGCAAGGCCCATGCATGAATTTGACCAGCCGGAAGTGCCTAGGGAGGAGAGAACAAAGAGCCAGTGTTTCTGGGAAGGTGTCTAGCCCTTCCGGCAAGCTGGTTCCTACATCCGCGGCAGCATCAGCACCTCCATGACCACCGATGAGACGGACAGGCCTTAACCAGTTTCCTCAAATGTAAGTTTTCTCAGATTTCCATACAAACTTCTACAGAGATGGTCTCAACTCAGTTCTGTCAACTTTGAGAGAACTTTTTCGAGAAATTATAGTGAAGAAGTTGACTTTAACATTTGAGTTGTAAGGCTCGGCGCCTGTGGCTCAACAGGCTAAGGCGCCAGCCACGTACACCTGAGCTCACGGGTTCGAATCCAGCCTGGACCCGCCAAACAACAATGACGGCTGCAACCAAAAAATGGCCGAGTGTTGTGGCGGGCACCTGTAGTCCCAGCTACTTGGGAGGTGGAGGCAAGAGACTCGCTTGGGCCTAGGAATTGGAGGTTGCTGTGAGCTGTGATGCCGCAGCGCTCTACCCAGGGTGACAGCTTGAGGCTCTGTCTCAAAAAAAAAAAAATAAAAATTTGAGTTGTAAGATGTTAGTGCCCCAAACACACCTCATCTCCTTGTGGGGAGAGGCCACAGCAGCAGTGTCTAGGTTACAGGCCTAAATCAGTTCTGTCACTGGTCACCTCAGCCACTAACTAAAAGAATGTCTCTATTCAGACTAAGACGTTTCTACCGAAAAGTCAAGCCTAATTCCCTGTTTATTTTGATTCCCACTCCCTTTGGTGAGTTGGAGATAGGATTCTGTCTCAGTTCTTCTAGATTCTAGGTTCTTTTTTCACCTGAGTGTTAAGCCCAAATATCCTTAGGAATATATTATAAAGAGAATCTATTATAGTCTGTGATAGGTTGTAGAGACTACAGAGAATGCTCCTGACAACTGAGTTCTGACCCAATATTCCTGTAGTTACAATGTGCTCTATTAACCTATCTTCGGTTGCTCACCGGGCTTGACCCAAGGTGCCCCTCCCCTCTCTTTGTTACTGTTACCCCCACTTGGAGAAGTGGTCATCCTGAGCTGAGCTTCATGGGCCATCTAAAGGCATGCATCTGGACGAGCATTGTAGTGAGTAGTGGTTTTTATACTCAGAAGCACTGAGAAATTCCAGGGGAAGCCAAAGAACTAAAACCTAAGTAGTGAAATGATGGGTTAGCTGAGTCTGGGAATCAGAGAACGGGTATCAGAACTCCTCAGGGTGGTGTCGGTTGGGCTAATTTTCAGTGTGAAGGATATATACGTGATATATGTGCAGGAGTGTTTGTGCATGTGTGTGTTTATCAGCAGAAGACGGAAGGTAGCTTTCCTTTAATGTCTAGTGACACTGAGGTATTTGTGTATAAAAGAGAGACAATTAGAAGTTCTCTGCACATGGGTGGGATTGGAGATCAGTAACCTTTTCTATGGGAATCCTGGAATGTTAGAGCTGTAGGTCTTATTTTTACAGTGGTTCAGCTTCACCACTGGAGAGGGTTGTTCATTCTCTTGACTGAGGGGATATAATAATTGTATGCGTCTTCTGGGGATCTGAGAGGCAAGCAGGAAAGGAAACTGGCTATACCACTGTACAGAGGGGACTTGAGCATCTGAACATTTTGATATCCACAAGGGTCCTAGGACCAATCCCTTCAGTATTTCCAGGGACAATTGTATTTATCCTGCCAATTATGAGATTATATTGTTGAATGCTTTCTATTACTCCATTATTCTCTAAGATCTTATTTTTAAATAAGCTAATTAATTTTAATAAACAAAAATTTCACAATGTACATATTGGAGCAGCAATATTCCTTCATAATCACCCTAATCTGGTTACCATTCTTCAGTGACTTTCATATGTAAGCATGCTAATTATCTAATTACACCCGCCTTTTCCACCGGCCTTGTGGGGAAAAACAACCTAGTAAGAATAGATAACCCTGCAGTAAAAATTCTCAGTTTGATGAAAATAGTTCAGATTGTATATGAAACCAGCACATTGTACCCTTTGATTGCACTAATGTACACAGCTCTGATTTAATAATAAAAATGATAATAATAAAAAAAATTCTCAGAGACAGTATTCTGCTTTATATTCCTTGATCATTAGAATGAAAGAAAATATGCAATACTCCCATGTAACACATTTATTTTAATTTAGCAGCATACTCTGTATTTTCGTCCAAACTTACTTTATGAAGGAAAACTAAGAATGTGTTACAATTCCTCCAATGTTCCAGTTTGATCTTGGATGGTAAGGCAATTTATTTCTCAGAAATTTTGGATTCTTATTTTCTTGTTGTTGTTCAAGCTAGGATGTTAGTTTCATCTCCTGGTTTTCTATTCAGTTCCTGATGTCTGTGTCTCTATTTTTGTGACAAAACCATGCTGGTTTGATCACTATGGCCTTGTAGTACAGCCTATAGTCTGGTAGGCTGAAGCTCCCAGCTTTGTTTTTATTATTAAGAATTTCCTTGGCTATATGGGTTTTTTCCTAGTTCCATACAAAGCAAAGAATTATTTTTCTTAAGTTTTGAAGTATGATGTTGGTATTTTAATAAGGATGACATTTAATCTATAGATTGCTTTGGGAAGTATAGACATTTTAACAATGTTGATTCTTCCCAGTTATGAGCATGGTATGTTCTTCCATTTGTTAATATCCTCTGCTATTTCTTTTCTTAGGGTTTCATACTTTTCTTTATAGAGGTCCTTCACCTCTTTTGTTAGGTATATTCCTAGGAATTTCATTTTCTTTGAAGCTATGGTGAAGGGAGTTGTGTCCTTAATTAGCCTCTCATGTTGAATGTTATTGCCATATACAAAGGCTACTGACTTGTGCACATTAATTTTATATCCTGAGTCATTATTGTATTTTTTGATGACTTCCAGCAGTCTTGTGGTTGAGTCTTTGGGGTTCTCTAAGTATAAGTTCATATCGTCAGCAAAGTGGGAGAGTTTGACCTCCTCTGCTCCCATTTGTATTTTTTTTTAATTTAAAAAAAATTTTTTTATTATCTTTATCATTAAATCATAGCTGTTTACAATAGTGCAATCAAGGGCTGCTCCCATTTAGATGCCCTTTATTTCCTTGTCTTGCCTAATTGTATTGGCTAGAACTTCCAGCACTGTGTTGAATAGTAATGATGACAGAGGACAACCTTGTCTGGTCCCAGTTCTAAGAGGAAAAGCTTTCAGTTTTACTCCATTCAGTAAAATATTAGCTGTGGGTTTGTCATAGATAGTTTTGATCAGTTTCAGAAATGTGCCACGTATGCCTATACTCTTCAGTGTTCTAATTAGAAAAGGATGCTGGATTTTATCAAATGCTTTTTCTGCATCTATTGAGAGGATCATA
>CAUYRH010141526.1:0-17549 GCA_963574655.1 Perodicticus potto
AAATGGAAATATATTTTGTGTGGAAGTCAAGAATCAATTTTTTCCAAAATCCTACACTTCAAATGTATGTGTAATGGTGCTTCATAGAAGGAAGTAATGAAATGATTGTAAAGCATCAAGGGACCTTGAGCAGGTCAGGGCCTCTGCTGCCCCAGTTGTCCAGTAGAACAGAGACCAAGAAGGTCAATCTTAAGCCCTAACATCTAATGCAATTGGCCCTGCCGGGTTGTGTGGATTGCTGGGGTCCCATGACCTCTTTCTTGTTTCAAATTACTCTCTTTGGAATGAGAAGATCTGTACCATGCCTATCCCACCATTGCATTTTGAAAGCAGGTAACACGGCTGGTTTCACATTTAGCGGCTTGGGAGGAATTCTGCCTCCAAATGAATCATCCCTCAAGTTTCACTCATGCCTCTCTGTAAGACTTAGGAGTTATTTACAGGAGATGTTAGACTTAGATTTGATGCTGGAATGGGTTAGGACTTTGGCCAGGCTGCTGAGATTGTGTGCATTGCATGTATTTTGCATGTGAGAAGGTCAAGGACATCGGGGCGTAGAAGACAAAGTGACATGGGCCCTTTAGGGTGGATCCTAACACAATATGCCTGCATCCTTAGAAGAAGAGGAAACGTGGGCACACACACACGTACAGACACAGAGAGGACATGAAAGAGCAATGGCTGTTTACAGGGCACCAGTTATACAGTAGATGTTCTGCTCCATCATTTCTACTACAGAAGTTTATATTTTATGTTTATATAAGATATAATTAAATTAAGTATAATTATCTGTTATTGTATGTTAAATGTTAAATGTTACCTATTTAATTATTATCTTGATTTATGTAAATAATAATTTATAAGATATATAAAATTGTGAGATAAGCTTGTAATAAAGAGTAGGACTACCGGCAAGAAAATCTTTAGCTTCAAATTCACACCCATTTTTTTAACCATGTAAGTTCTCAGGTCTTTTTGTTTCCCTCTTCTGTTCAAAAAAATGGAATATTAGCACACTGTGTAATATTTTTTTCTTTTTTGATACAGGATCTCCCTGTATTGCACAGGCTAGAGTTTAGTGTTGCAATCATAGGGCACCACAGCCTCAAATTTCTGGGCTCAATCAGTTCTCTCACCTCAACCACTTGAGTTGCTAGGACTATACACTAACAAGCCACTACAGGCAACCTATTTGTTCTTACTTTCAGTAAAGATGGGGGTCTCCCTATGTTGCCTAGGATAGCCTTGAACTACTGGGCTCTCGCCATTCTTCCAGCACAGACGCCCTACTAATTAGGGTTACAGGCCTGTGTCACCATGGGCTGCCTTCATTTTTTCATTCTTTTATTCATTCTTTGAACAAGTATTCCTCTAGTACTTACTATATGTCTGTCCTTCTTTGAAGCACTAAATATTTCACAATTCAAATTAAAGTTGGGACTTCATAAAACTTATATATGATATATTACAGAAACATGCTATGCACTCAGGTACAAAACAGAAATGCATAAAGCCCATCTGACAGGGAAGTGTTATGCACTAAAATAAGGCAGGATGAGGACTTGCAGTTCTAAATTGGGTGGGGAGAGAACTTCACTGAGAAGGATGCCCTGGAGCAAAGACCGGAAAAAGCAAACAAGGGGGGACATAGATACTTCTGGGAGAACAGCTTGCCAGGGAGAAGAGACAGAAATGCACATGGTTTGAGTAATGTATGGAAACTCAGGAGGTCTGAGCAGTGGACACACCTGCCACAAGTCCGAGTGTGATGGAGCACAGGGAAAAAATGGGTCATTGTGGGATGGAGTTAGAGAAACCACAGGGACACAGATCACTGGGAGCCTTACAAGAGCCTGACACATTTGTACTGAGTGAAATTCAAGGTTCCTGAAAGAACTCCAACAGAAAAGAGGCAGGGTGTGTCTTCCCTTCTTAAGGGGTCAAGTGGGCTGCTGTCTGAGACTCACTTATTCAGGAGAACAATCCCAAGGAAAGCAACTGCTTACAGTCTATCACCATAATTCAGGAGACAAATGATGCTGGTTTGGAATGGGGTGGTAGGTACAGGGGTGGTGGGAAGGGGCTCAACTCTGGATGTGTCAGCAGACATACTGGGCATGACTGTGGAGGGACTGTGCACAGGAAGGGTTGGGAGAGAGGAGGAGGTAAGAAGTCACCTCCAGGCAGGCAGGAGTGTAAACAGCTGTGCTGCCAGGTGGCACAAGGGATCACTAATGGACCAGTAGTCATTACATTGTATAAGCCACGATGTCCATGGTGGACGTCAGTAGGAACTCACCAAGGAGGGGCCGTGTTCAGGTCTCACTCCCAGCAGGCCTGAGTGTCTGTTTCCTGTTTTCCAGGCATAACTGGGGACTGGAAAAATCACTTCACAGTGGCCTAAGCTGAAGCCTTTGATAAACTATTCCAGGAGAAGATGGCAGATCTTCCTCGGGAGCTGTTCCCCTGAGAATAATGTCTAAGATATTTCTGGATCTTATATGGATGCTGAATACTTTCCCATTTTTTTTTCCATCCTGGAGCCTTGACTGATCAAATCTTTGTATCTTTGAGGATTTTCTTGTTAAAAATCAGCACCGTACCCTTTCCCATGTCATGGCATTACAGACTTGTTGAAAAGTTTGTAGTGTTCCAGACATATAGAACACTGAAGAAATAATCTAAGTATTATTCATAAGTGTGTTCAAAATAGGATTTGCTTTTTGAGTTAGAGGCTTGCTCTGTCAGTGAGACTAGCGTGCAGTGGTATCATCATACCTTCCTGCAACCTCAAACTCCTAGGGTCAGGGATTTCTCCTGTCTCAGCATCCTGACTAGCTAGGACTATAGGTTTGCACCACTATGCCCAGATAATTAATTTATTTCATTTTTGTAACACCAGAAGGATGTCCAAAGTGAGCCTACCTGATTCCATAGATTATAGGCATGAGCCACAGAGCCTGGCCAAAAAACTTTTATCAAAATAAGAAACATTGACGGTGATAACTTTGCAAGCTAACAATAATAATAATGAATATAATAAAACTACAGAAGCAACTAAGTCTCCTTTTCTTCTTATCACATGTATTTCCACAAGTTATTATTATTTTGAACTTAGTAGCTTAATTCCTACAGAAGAAAAGCTTGGTGGGTAACAAGGGTGATGTCATCTTGAAGAGAAACCACCACAAGGATCAATGGTTGACACCTCCATGCCAGCGTGTTCTGCAGCAAAGTTTTTCCACAATGCCTGCAGCATAGAAACCCCTCATAAAGATGCAGTAGACCCTCCATAGCTGACCACCTCCATACAATGGCCACCTACTTATGTCAACCTAATTGTCATAGATGGACATGCACCATGTGGACATATCAGTACATTGGGCCTGGTCCCCAGTGTTCACCACCTTCATATGGTGACAGTTTGTTTGGGAGGTCAACTTACAGAGGTTCTACTGTACTTGTCATATTCCTCTAGAGGTCATGAGTTTCCAAAGAGCATCTAAGACATGACCAGCTGCTTTATCCTAAAAACTTGCTATACAAAGGACATTTTCTAGAGACTTGATATGGGGACCCGCTGTCTCTCTACCAGCTGAGACATAAGTTCAGGTTGTAGGACCCTACTGAGTATTTCTTCCTGAGAAACTAGATTTGACAGTCTCTGTCTCTGGCCCCTCAGCTCCCTTGACCCTTAGGGGTAGTTTTCGTACCTGCTCACCACAAAACAATTCCCAGCAGTAGTTTTGTTCTTTTGCTCTGTGGTGCTTGAGCATAGAGAATAAATGCAGAATTCACTCCCAATAGAAAAAAATCCTCCATTTCTAGGGGTCATTTCAGAATCCCTCACCCATGTAGCCTACAGTGATAAAGTGTCCAGCACTTGTGGCAGTGAGGTCCTCAAAGGACTTGGTCTGGCATATGGTATTGGTTGTGGGACCGCCTTGCTTCTTTTCTTCTTTTTGTTTTCTAAGTCAGCTTCTTTAGCCTTTTTACAGATTTAGTAGGGTCCCCCTATTATTTCAGTAAGTGCATTTTCTGCATACATCATCCAGAATCCACTGGAGTCCACTGTATCTAAAACCCCAGATAAGCCACAACAACCAATGCCCCTAACATCATCTCACTCATTGGCTTGAACCCTTGTTTCACTCACAGGAGAAAGGTCTTGGCATAGGACAAGGTAGAGAGCTTTGCCTTCTTGGGGTGACGTTTAGCAGGTTCCCTTGTACAGTTTATTACTGAAAATTGGGCCTGAGGACATAATGGGACTCAGAGCAGAAACTTTTGGTAAGACTGCACCATAAATGACTTTGTGTGAGCCATACCACACCACAGAGGTCTCTTTGATTTTGCTTAATGACATAAGATGTCCTGAGTTAAAAATGGACAATCTTAAGTGGCTTGGCCATCTTAAGGTCTGAAAGGAACAGAACCAGATTTTTCCTCAGTGCATATCGGGACAGTTCTGAGGAAGGAGCATGTGGGCAGACTTGCTGGGGAGACAGGAGCGTGCAGAGCTCTGCCTCACACCTGTGCCCACTCAGGGCATCCTCACTGCAGAGGGGGTGCTCCCTTCCCACCCCACTGTGAGCTCACATGGGTTCATGAATGAGGAGCTACATGGAACATGGGATGAAGAGCTTGGGTGCCCTTTTGTGATGGGCTATCCAGCTGCTGCTGCTGTCGAATGCCTGATGTATAGGTCTCAGAGCCGATTTTCTACCTTTCATGTGGTGTGATCTCACTGGAGTGCCAAGCAATCTACTTAGCAGCAAGTTCAGCACATCAGATACATTTCAAACTAAAGGAGGCACTGGTTGGTGTTATAACTGATACCTTCCAGGATATAATGCCTCAGGCACTCCCAGTATCTGGGGGCTGACAGCCTGCTGGATTGACTGACATAGGAATCTCTGCAACATTTCTGGCAAACAAAAGATCAATGCTCTGGAAATGGAATTGCAATGATGGGCACATGACCTCAAATTCACTCTCTCTGAAGTACACTGGATCATCTGAAAACAGCAGACATGACACAAAATTGGAATCACTAATTACATCATTGTCCAAGGTGCCAGCTTGAAACCAATCACCTGTATTGTATGTGGGTCATTACCCAGAATACAGGCTCAGCAGTAAACCAACAGCTGGTTAAGGAGGATTATTGGAGGAGAAGAGTTCAAGAGTAACCTGGGGAATATAGAAAGACCCTATGTCTACAAAAATTAAAAAACAAAAGAAAAAATGATCTGGGCACAATGGCACATACCTATAGTCCCAGCTACTCAAGAGGAGGATCCCTTTACCCAGGAGTATAAGGCTTCTGTGAGCTATGTTCCTGCCTCTGCTCTTGAGACTGAGCAATAAGGTGAGATTCCGTCTCAGAAAAATAAAATTTTAAGGTTTTTGCGGTAGTGGGCTTGGTTGCTTATGCCTATAATCCCTCATTGGTAGTTAAGTCTGGAAGATAGCTTGGGTTCAGAAGGTCAATACTAGCCTGAGAACAGAGTGAGACCCTGCTCATTAAGAAAAAGAAAGAAAGAAGGAAGGAAGGAAGGAAGGGAGGAAGGAAGGAGGGAAGGGAGGAAGGGAGGGAGGGAGGGATGGAGGGAGGAAGGGAGGAAGGAAAGAAGGAAAGAAAAAAAATTACCTTAGCATGGAGGCAGGTGCATGTAGTCCCAGCTACTTGGAAACCTAAGGTAAGAGTATCACTTCAGGCCAGAGGTCTAAGACTGGCCTGGGCAATGCAGCAAGACCTCATATCTACAAATAATAATAATGAAATAAAGTTTTGTTCTGCAAAGTCCCTATTAAGGAAATGAAAAGATAAACCAAAGACGAAAGGAAATAATTATACATAACCTCCAGCAAATAACTTGTTTCTAGTATTTACAAAGAACTCAAAACTCAGCAGTGAGAAAATTATGCTCCATTAATGAACAAAAGACTTCAACAAATATTAGGCCAAATTGGATTGGGATGGCAGAAAAGCACATAAAAATATGTTTAGCATCATTGGTCCTTAGGGAAATATAAATTAAAATAACAATAAGACACCAGTAGATACCTATTAGAATGAATAAAAGAAAAGCTGCTAATATAACCTAGTCATGGTCAGGGTGAACACAACAGAGTCTCCTGTGGGATACTGGAAGACACGCTAAATTGTACAGCCACTCTGGAGGACAGAAAGTTTCTTATCAAGGTACACTTACATTTGTACTCTTTCTAAATTCAATATCACAGCAACATTTTTGTGTCTGGCTTCCTTTATTCATCATTGTGTTCATGAGATTCATACTGACGTGCAGTATTTCTTGAGTCAGTGCATCGAAGCTTATTTTACCCATTATACTATTGATGGGATTTGGGGAAATTTCTGGTTAGGTATTATAATTGTTCATCACCTGTCTTCATATCCTGTTTGTATGTCTCTTTGTGGACATTTCTGTTGGATATAGCTACACCCAGGACTGGAAATGCTGGATCATCAGATTTGTGGACATGAAGATTTTAGTAAATGCTACTGGAGCATTTTACCAGGGGTTGTTCCAAATTAAACTTCCACTGGCCATGGTTCCAAATCCTTTGCCAAATTAGTTTGGTTTTATCTTAAATGACACTTTTGGAAACAAATATAATGTTACCTCCATTTTTTCTTCTTTTCCTTCCACTTGAATGTTGGGTGACTCTCCTCCTGCCACCCAACCCTCTCCTGTGTGAACCCAGCAAGCCCAGCTGCACACCAGGAAAGGACACAGCAAACAAAGAAAACTGCAGACCAATATCCCTTATGAACATAAATGCAAAAATCCTCAAGAGACAATAGCAAATATATACAACAGCACATCAAAATGATAATTCACTACGGTCAAGAGAGTTACAACCCAAGAGTACAAGGATGTCTTAATATATGGAAATAAATGTGATTCACAACATAAACAGAAACAAAATAAACACCTTATGATCATCTCATTAGAAACGGAAAAAGCATTCCTTAAAATCCAGCACCCTTTCCTACAAAAACGTTCAACAAACTAGGCATAGAAAGAACATACCTCAAAATTATAAAAGCCATAAATAACAAACCCACAGCCTACAACATACTGAAAGGAGAGAAGTTGAAAACATTTCCCCTAAGATCTGGTCCAAGACAAAGATGCCCAGTGTCACCACTTCTACTCAACATGGTACTAGAAGTCCTGGCCAGAGCAATTAGGCAAGTGGAGAAATAAAGGGCATTCAAATCAGAAAAGAGGAGGTCAGACTATCCCTGTTTGCTGACCATGTGATCTTGTGTCTAAAAAACTCTACAGCCTTTAGATGGGTTCTATTTTCAAACAAGGCAACATCTAAGGTACTAGGGGTTATGACCTGAACATATCATTTGTTGGCAGACGCAATATGACAGTCTTAAAATCCTGGATCTTTTGGATATAAAGGCAGAGTTAGCCGCTTGTTTTTCAGTAAACAAACAAGAAGAAAAGGCACCAGTTGAATACCTATACTAATACCTATTACTATTCTAATAGGTATACAACTGGTGTCATATTACGGCACATATCACTGTGCAGTCCTTTGGAAAATAGAGCTTACTTTGGTGTCACTATGGAGCTTACAATTAAAAAAATGGAGAAGGACATTAGTACTTGTTGACACATAGTTTATTCAGAAATGTTTTAATTAATTTAAAAGTATTTAAAGAACTATAGGTACTATTTGTTGGTTTATAATTTAACATCATTATGATAAGACAATCAATAATTTATATTATTTCCAATTTCTCAATTTTGTTGAGCCTTTTATGATGGCTGGGCATTTGGCCTGTCTTAGTGAATAAGCCATGTGTACCTGAAAACAATGTGTATTATATTGCTCTTAGGTGTAGTATTCTTGAAAAACGAATTCAGTCCAGTTGGTTGGGTCAATGTTCTCCACCTACCCTGGTGGGCAGGAAGTACTTCTGATTTGCATTTCTCTAATGCCCAATAACCGTGAGACTCTTTTTCTGCATGTGTTGATTGTTTGCTTATCTTCTTTGAAGAAATGTCTACTCAAGTTTGGGGCTGATTTTTTAATTGGCTTTTTGCTGTTCAGTTCTAATTTCCAAATCTTTCTTTATTCTATACATTTTCTTTTCACTGTCATTGTAGTATTATTTGAGGCACAAAAGTTTTTCACTTGTACACACTTGAGTTCTATTTTTTCTCCTTCTGGGACTTGTAAATTGATGTCATAGAAAAAAACCACTGCCAAATCCAAGGTCATGAACATTTTACCCGTATCTTTATTCTAACAACTTAAGGATATTTGAGGTATTTGATCCATGTTAATTAATTATTGTATACATTGTAGGGTCAGTGTCCAGCTTCATTCTTTTCATGTATATATATATAGTTGTTACTGCCTCAGTTGTTGAAGAGGATATTTTTTTTTCCTTTTTTAACAACAGAATAGCATTCTGTTACCCAGGAAAGAGTGGTGTGGTATTATCACAGCTCACAGCAACCTCAGATGCCTGGACTCAGGTCATCATCCTTCTTTAGCCTCTAGAGAGGCTGAGACCCCAGGTATACACTGCTGTACTTTTCTATTTTTCATAGGGATGAGGTCTCACTGTTGCTCAGGTTGGTCTTAAACTTCTGAGCCCAAGTAATCCTCCTTCCTCAGCCTCCCACAGTGCCAGAATTATAGTTGTGAGTCACTGTTCCTGCCCAATTTTATTCTCTTTAATTCCTCAAAATGTCAGTGTATATTTTCTAAGAACAAGCACACATGCCATATGTCTATAAGTAAAATTATAGAAATCAGGGAAACTGATGGTGATATGAAATTATTGGACATTATCTTAATCCATGTTGCATATTCAAATTTGACCAATTGTTCCCTTGATATCATTGCAGCATGTGTGGTCGGGGATTCACACAGTACAGAGCTTCATGTTCCTGTAGTCTGAGATGTGTGCTCAGTTTTCTTTGTTTTCACGTGTGACAATTCAAAGACAGGTTTAGCATTTTGCAGAATGTTTCTGACTGAGGATTATACAATTTGATCTTATGACTATATTCAAGTCTCGAATTGATGTATTGATGTTTAAGACAAGCCCACAGAGAAAGGGAGGAGGGGAAAAGGAAAATTGTAGTGGAGAAATCTCAAACATATGCCCTCAGATGACCAAGGTTAACGTCATCAATGCTAGGCCATGTTGACAGTAAGTATCCTGGACTATTATGTGATGTTAATGGCATTTGTCTCTATGAACTTTCTCTCCATAATCCCAGTCTAATTATGAGGAAAAACAGCCAACAAATCTCTTGGAAGGACATTCTACAGAATGCCTGACCAATATTCCTCAACATTGTCAGAGGCATCAAAAACAAGGAATGCCGAGAAACTGTCACAGCCAAGAGGAGCCAAGAGAGACTTGACACCTGAATGTAATGTGATGTCCTGGATGAGATTTTGGAGTAGAAAAAGCACATTAGGTAAAAATTGTGGAAATTTGCATTATGTATGAACTATGGGAACCCTCTGTACTCTCCCTGCAATTTCTCTACAATTTTTTTTTTTTAAATAAAGCTTATTGGAAATATTTTTAAATGTGCGTACCTTTCGATAATCTTGTGTTTATGTCACTGAGTTTCCTGTTTTATTCCTATGAACTCAAACTCGGTTTCCATCCAGAATGTTTTCTCAAGTTCACAATGGCTCAATATCATTAAACTTGTGACTGATGGTCACTATACCTACTTCTTTGAAGCAGCCAACAACCTTCACCACAATTGGGCAGAGATAAGTGGTTGTTTTCTTATCACTATGAAATCTAATCTGCCAGCAGCTGCGATAGCCTCCAGCAGTGGCTACAGCTGAAACTCTGGTGCTGAGTACAAAGAGCTGATCACTGTGGCAGAGAACAACTTCTGCCATGAAGGGACACCTTTCCCGAGAGGCCCTTATAGCCCTGAAATTCTCATAAGAGCATGAGAAGAGTTTGTTATAAAGGTTAAAGATGTAGAAACAGTCACTTTCCCCAAATCATGTAAAGAAATAGAATCCTGAACCAAGAAAGGCTGTGGCTATGTTCCTCGATCCTTCAGTAGATGATTGGAGAACAAGCTTTCTCTCTCTCTTTTTATTCTTTGTGGGACAGGGTCTCAGTGTCTGTCCTGGCTGCAGTGCAGTGGCCCAATCATAGATCACTGTGCCCTCAAACAGTTCTCTCAAGTAGCTGGAACTACAGGTATGTGCCACCTAGCTAAGTCAATTTTCTATTTTTAATCTGTTATGAATATGGGTCTTGTTACATTGCTGAAGCTGATCTGGAGCTCCTGTCCTCACAAACCAGCCTTATACCTCTGTCTTGGATGACAGGAATGAGCCACCTCCTCAGGTCCCAATTGGACCACCCTCTGTACACCAGACAATGTGGAATGCTTGGGGCGGGGCACAGAGCAGCACTTAGTGCCATGTACATTCAGAAAAAAGAATTCAGCCAGGGAATTAGAGGAAGACAAGTGTTCAGAGGGGATAATCTACAGTATTCGGAGAACCCAGAGTTGTGACTCCTAAGGTTGATTCCGGTGTGTGTATCAGCAAGGAGAAGGATGACCACTGAAGTCCTTATGGAAGAAACAGAGTCTAAATAGAAATAGAAAGAATAAAAGTAAGATTACTTGGTGAGAAGGGATATTTTCACATAAAAGAAGCATCCTGGGTGATGGTCTCAAATTTGAAAATGTCCTCACAAATCGAAGGGACTGACAGATGTAGGTGATATTTCTATGGGAGTGAAGCTGGAGGGTGTGAGTCTGCCTACAGGGCAGATTGAGGCCAGAGACCACTGCAAGTGGCAGGGCCTGAAAAGCCAAGAACAATAGGAACTTATTCAAAGACTTCAGCAAATGGTCAAAGGTGGCAGCAACCAAATCACTCATTGACAGACGAGGGCCAAACAAACTGTGGCGTATACATATAATGGAATAGGATTCAACTGTCAAAAGAAAGAAAATGTTGATACATGCTCCAGCAGGGCTAAACCTTGAGGACACTACACTAAATTAATTCAGGCAGTCACAAAAATGCACACACTGCATGTCTTTACTTATATAAAGTGTCTACAGTAGTCAAGTTCACAGAAGGACAAGTACAAAGGTGGTTGCCAGGGGCTGGAGGGAGGGAGGAATGAGGAGTTGTTATTTACTAAGTATAGAGTCTCAGTTCTGCAAGATTAAAAAGTTATGGAGATTACCTGTGCAATAACAAGAACTTACTTAATATTACCAAACTGTATGCTTTAAAATGGTACATTGTATCCTACGTGTATTTTACCATATTTTCTTTTTTGGATCAGACTATAATGAGTGACTATCATTTTTTCTTCCTAATCCAGAAACAAACTGGTTCATTGAAATTCTCTGCCTGATTCACTCCAAGGTGGATACTAAGTGGATCCAGTCTGTGCCCATCTGGGAATGCTCACCCTGGATAGAGACTGAGCCTGGGTTCACATCAGCAAATAAGAAGGAGGGCCCAGGCTTGCTCACCTCCTACCTCCCCAGCAACCTCTTCTCCAAGTCTTTCTTCAGTTCCCAGGCCAAGGTCAGTGCACCATGGTCTAGTCATGTATTACCAATGCCTTTCAAAGGTAAATCTGCCTGTAACCACCTGGAGACCTTGTTGAAGTGCATTGTCATTCAGTAGGTCTGGATAACAGTGTGGCTGTTCCAGGGACTGCAGTTGAGTGCAAGAGAATGAACCATTCCACACACTATGCCAGCCAGATACAAACCATGATAAGGCCAGAATCTTAGAAAACCTTATTTTAAGCCTTTGTGGAAGGTATAACTGCATTATATGAAGGGGTCTGACAATAACATCATGAACTTGCCACCATCTCCTTGCATTGGCAGCCCTCTACCAATAACTCCATGAGGATCCATAACCTTGGTATATCAGTGTCTCCCAGGTGTGTTACTGTGGATGTGTGGTGGTGTTTTCCTGAGTGGCCATCATTATTGTTCTTGTTTGTGTGTGCTGTCACGAGAATGTCAGAGCTTGAATTAGAACAAAAACCAAACACTACATTTCTTGTCAAATTTGGCAAGAGTGAAAGTGACATCAGGACATGTTAGTCCAAGTGAATGGGGATAATGCCAGGAGGAAGATGGCAGTGTACACAAGGATTAAACTGTTTTCAGAAGATAGAGAAATCATCACGGATGAAGAGAGATCAGGGTGGCAAGTAATCAGCAGAACCGATGAAAGCATTGCCAAAATTCATGGAACTGTGAGTTAAAATCATTAGCTGGCTGTGAGAGGCTTAACAGAGCAAGTTAATGTCCATGGAGAACCAGTAAATTTTTAACTGAAAATTTTGGCTCACAACAGTGGCTCTAGAATTATAACAATGCAGCAACTCAAGGACACTGCCTGGGAGGGAATTTGTGGCCAATAAACAACTAACTGTACTGGACACTCTCCCTATTCACCTGATCTTCCCCCCATTGATTCTTTTTCTATACATGAAGATAAAGGAAATATTGAAAGGAAGACATTTTGATGATACCCAGGACATCACAGGTAACGCGAGAGCCCTATGATGTGCATTCCAGAAAAAACCTCCAAAGAGGGTTTGCTGGCATCAGTGCAAAGATTCTCAGGGAGAGTATTTCCAAGGTGACCATAGTGATATTCAGCAAAGAAGTATGTAGCACTTTGTGTAGGATGAGTAGTATTCAACTTAATTGTCAGATCTCAGGATACCAGATAAGTCTCTTTGTGTGGCTCTAAAATAAACAGTGAGCCAATCTTAATTCAGTTAGTGCCTCTTGCCACTGAGAAGAAGCAGAATTGTTCATGTGAGGAATAGCACATTTGTAACTCAATACTGAAAACCAGGGTGATCACTCTGCTGTGGTGGATAGTTTCTCTAATCAACTCTCAAGACCTTGATTAATATCTCCATTTTGGTCTCTGATAAGATGCTGCTGTATTCAGGAAATCTTACAATTGTAACACTATATAAAATAGTAACCTGTCCATCACTTAAGCCTAAACTTTTCTTTTCCCTAGGAATATTCATCACTGACAGGTATGTATTTTTTATTGGCTTATTCCTTGTGCCTGTACATTAAATTGTAAACTCAAGATGTTCGCTCTGGGGCCCCTGGAGCCTAGAATGATTCCAAATTCCACACATCTTTTTCAGATAATTACTAATCACTTAGTGCTTATTCTATTGGCATTTTATTGACCAGAGCCACTGTTACCTCTCACCTAGACTAACATACAAGACATTACTGGTGTCTGCACCTGCATACTTGTGCCCACTTCTAGACTGTAATACAGTTACCTCTTACCCATTGGACAGTTCATTTTCTCTTTACCACCATCCTTGGATGCTTGCCCTCAGCATGAAGCCCAATCTTCAAGGTCTGACAGTCACATTTGCTCTTGATCCTTCATGAACTCTGTAGCCTTGTATCCTACCTTGCTTCAGGTTACTCTTTCACAGAAAAATCAACAGTGAAACTATGGAGACTTGGATTCTCATAACTTTTGCTATGATGTGCACTGAGGACAGTTTTTTGGGGGGTCAACATGCAGATGTCTACTGTACTTATCTAACCCCTTCAGTGGTCATGACTTTTCCAAAGAAACATCTAAGACATGACCAGCTGCTCATGTTTTACACTAAAAATTTTCTGTACAAAGGATATTTTCTGGAGGGTGGGTTTGGGGACTCACTGTCTCTCAACTGCCCAAGAGTTGGTTATCCACTACCTGGTTGTTGGTCCCAGGATTAATTCTGAACCCTTCATGTGTATCATCCCTCAAGGGGTTGCCAAGCAATCACTTAGCAAGGTCAGCACATCAGATACATTTCAACTCAAAGGAGGCAGTGGTTAGCCTTATAACTGATACTTTCCAGTACATAAAGCCTCAGCCACTGCCACTGTCTGGGGGCTGACAGAAGGCTGGATTGAACGACATAGAAATCCCTGTATCATTTGTTCTAAACAAAATATCACTTGTTTGGCAATGGAAATGCGGTGAGGGCACATGACCTCACAATTCACTGTCCCTGCAGTACAGTGCATCATCTGAAAACAGCTGATTTGACAGAAAATTGGAATAGCTAGTTATATCATTATCTACAGTACCAGCTTAAGGACAATCACCTGTATGGTGTGGGGGTCATTCTTCAGGATACAACCTCTGCAATAAGCTAACAGCTGTTTAAGGAGATCATTTGAGGCCAAGAGTTCAAGAGCAGCCTGGGCAATATAGAAAGATCACATGTTTACAAAAATCAGAAAAGAAAAGAAAAAATGTTCTGGGCTTGGTAGCACACATCTATAGTCCTAGCTACTCAAGAGGCCAAGGTGGGAGGATTCCTTCAATCCAGGAAATCAAGGCTACCATGAGCTATGATCCTTCCACTCAACTCCATCCAAGGCAATACAGTGAAATTTCAACTCTGAAAAAAAAATTTAAGTTTTTCTCTGTAGTGATTGGGAATAGAGGTAGCTCACATGTCTATTCCCAGGTTGAGTTTGAAAGATAGCTTGGAGACAGAAGGCCAATTCTAGCCTAAAAAGATAATGAGAACCCACCTGTCCAGAAAAGTAAAAAGAACTGAAAAATTACATAGAGGCAGGTGCCTATATTTCCACCTACTGGAAAACCTGAGATAAGAGTATCACTTGATGCCAGAGGTCTAAGACTAGCCTAGGCAACATAGCAACATCTCATATCTACAAATAATAATAATAATAAATAAAAGCTTTGCTCTGCAAAAGACCCTATTGAGGGAATGAAAAGATAAAGCAAGGATGGAGAGGAAATACTTATAAATAACCTCCAGTGAATAACTTGTTTTCAGTATTTACAAAGAACTCTCAAAACGCAGCAGTGAGAAAACAATGCTCTGATTAATGAACAAAATACTTCAACAAACACTTGGTCAAAGTGGATTAGGGGTGGCAGAAACACATATAAAAATACGCTTAGCAGGAAAAAAGGAGCAAGATGGTGGCCAAGTAACAGCTTCCTTGCAACTGGGCACAGTGAATCTGGGGTGAGAAGACGCCAGGCATCTCTGGCTGGTAGGATCTACCCAGAAACATCCCTTTGGGGACATAGGGAGTCAGCAAGAGACTTCTGGACCTCATGAGGAGGACAAAAGCAGTGGAGAACTGGCAAGTGGTTGTGCGGGTTCAATTTGTCTAATCCTGCTGGCAGTTGTAAGTATAGCAGCAGTGAGATTGCCAACTGGAAATGCCTTACCTGTGAGCCGTTTTGGTTTTTTTTTGGGGGGGGGCTTAGTACTCTGTTGAATTATCTTGTGAGAACTTGGGCAAGAGTTCAGAGCACTTTAAGCATTGTCTAGGACCCCAGACCGAGCCGCTGAGTGGGACAGAGCTAATAGTTTTCGGCTGTGGGTCTCACAGAGCCATTGTGGGAGAAAAGCCCCAGCAAGCTCCGCCCTCAGGGTCACAGAGCCAGGATGGGGCAGGAGACCTTGGGTGTGTAATCTAGTGACTGAGTAGCCTAAAGACAGGGACGGAGATGCCTTACAGCCCTGGCCCTCAGGGGCATAGCGTGAGACTGGTTTTGGCCCACTGGGTAAGTGGACAGCCACTTCAGGACAAGCACTTTCCTGAGAAAGCTTCTGCTTAGCCAGGGTTAGCAGTTTAAAGTGCCTTTTATGCGGGCTAAGGAGAGATTTATGCTCTCTACCCTTTGGGGTTTGAGAACTCAGCAGAGGCCTCCAGTCTCCACCTTGTATAGCCGTGTCATCATTGTGACTAACATCTCATACCCCAGAAGATCACCTATTACCCAGACAATATTCAGCAAGATATATAAACTGTTTTTTTTTTGTTTTTTCATTTTTGTTTTGTTGTTGTTGTTGTTGTTTTATTAAATTTTAACATTTCCCCTCTAGATTTTTTCCTTTTTTTCTTTCTTTTCATGCTTCATTTTCTAGTATAAATATAATTTGCCATTGCTGTCTTCTTTAACAATTAGAGCTTCATTTTTACTAGTGTTTCTACCCCTATTGTCTGTGTTTTCCCCCAATTTCATCCCATAAAGTTTTCTGTTTGCTTGTTTTGGTTTGATTTGTAGCATTTTGTCTTTCCTCTCTACTTGGTGGAGGTAGGGTACTGTGTCCAAACAGGCTAGCAAAGAGCTGCTGACCTCAAGAGAATGATTCAATCCAGCACCCACAGAGGTTGGGGGTTTTTAAGGTTAGATCAAAGTACCCTACTGTACACTTATATTGTTCCTGTCTCCCTTTTTACATGCCTCTCTTCTTTTTGCCAATATTACCTTTTACTCATCCCTCTCCTTTCTCTCTCTTTCTTTTTCTTTTTTTCCCTTGTTGCTCATCAATCTTCTCCTCCTTCTGGTCTGCTACTAAAAGGACTCATCAAAACCCTAGTCCAGAGGCACAATAATGTAATGAGCAAGAGGAAGGGAAGGGAAAATCAGAAATTAAAGGACAGAACCTAACTTCCACAATGATGCAAAAGATAAAACTAAGCAATGTACTCTCACAAAATAAAATGAATAGAACACTACCACACTTATTGATTATCTCAATAAATGTTAATGGTTTGAATTCCACACTGAAGAAGCATAGATTGGTTGACTGGATTAAAAACATAAGCCATCCATTTGCTCTCTGCAGGTAACACAACTAGCTTCAAAAGACAAATTAAAATTCTAAGTTAAGGGTTGGAAGACAATTTTTCAGGCAAATGGAATTCAGAAGAAAAGAGGGGTTAGAATTTTATTTTCAGATACATGTGGATTTAAAGCAACTAAAGTCAAAAAAGACAAAGATAGTCACTTTACATTGGTCAAGGGAAAAATACAACGAGAAGATGTTTCAATTCTAAATATTTATGCACCCAATTTAAATGCTCCCAGATTTTGAAACAAACCATACTCAGTCTGAGCAATATGGTATCCTACAGCACCATAATGATAGGGGACTGTAACACTCCTCTTACAGAGCTGGACAGATCCTCTCCTTTTAAACAGAAATTAAATAAAGATATAAGGGACTTAAGTGAGACTGTAGAAAAACTATGCTTGATAGATGCATATTGAACACTCCATTCCAAAGATAAAGAATATACATTCTTCTCATCACCCCATGGAACATTCTCCAAAATTGATCATACCCTAGGACACAAAACAAACCTTAACAGAATCAAAAGAATTGAAATTTTACCTTGTATCTTCTCAGACCACAAGGCACTAAAGGTGGAACTCAACTCCAACAAAAACGTTGAACCCCACACAAAGGCATGGAAATTAAACAACCTTCTGTTGAATGGCAGTTGGGTATAGGAAGAAATAAAAGAGGAAATCATTAACTTCCTTGAGCACAGCAACAATGAAGACACAAGATACCAAAACCTGTGGGATACTGCAAAAGCAGTGCTGAGAGGAAAATTTATTGCTTTAGATGCCAACATTTGAAAAACAGAAAGTCAGTGCATCAACAAACTCACAAGCCATCTTATGGAATT
>CAUYRH010141527.1:0-11064 GCA_963574655.1 Perodicticus potto
CTTGGGCCCAGGAATTGGAGGTTGCTGTGAGCTGTGATGTCACAGCACTCTACCCAGGGTGACAGCTTGAGGCTCTGTCTCAAAAAAAAAAAAAAAAAAGCCGGGCGTTCTGGCGGGCACCTGCGGCCCCAGCTACTTGGAAGGCTGAGGCAAGAGAATCACCTAAGCCCAAGAGCTAGAGGTTGCTGTGAGCTGTGGCGCCACTGCACTCTACCAAAGGTGACAAAGTGAGACTCTGTCTCTAAAAAAAAATAATAATAAGCAAATTAATAAATTAATAAAATATTTTTTTTAAAAAGTTGCATTACAGGTTTGGCACCTATAGCTCAGCAGCTAGAGCACCGGCCACATACACTGGAGCTGGTGGGTTTGAACCAGACCCGGGCCTGCCAAACAACAATGACAACTACAAAAGAAAAAAAAGGTAGCCAGGCATTGTGGTGGGCGCCTGTAGTCTTAGCTACTTGGGAGGCTGAAGCAAGAGCATCGCTTAAGCCCAAGAGTTTGAGGTTGCTGTGAGCTGTGATACCACAACACTCTACCGAGGACAACATAGTGAGACTGTCTCAAAAAAAAATTTAAACCAAAGTTGCATTACAAAAAACAAGAACAAAAGTTGCATTACAATATCTATCTTGATTACTATTTTTGGCATTCCCTTAAATTTTGTACCTGAAGCAAGTGCCCCATTCTCTTCACGCCCACCTCAGCCCTATTCCACACAGCCGCTGAGTATCATCACAGTGTGGTCTCTGGCTTCCCCCAGAGCCCGCAGTCCGAGAGAGCAAGGACAAACTTACAAAGTCTTTTATGACCTATCCTCAGAAGACACATTTAGTCATTTTTGCAATGTCCTATTCATTACACGGGTCAGCCCTGCTCGGAGTGGAATGCACTACACAGGGGCAGGAGCACCAAGGAGACAAGAGTCATGCAGCATCTTAGACACTGGCCACCAGAGAGGCAGGCTCCAGCCTAGAGGCTCATAGGTTGGGAGCAGCCTCCACAGATTGGGACCAAGAATCTAGTAAGGGAAGTTGAGAGGGGTGGAGGAGAAAAATTGAATGGATATGTTAATTACCTTGATTTAATCATTCCACAGTGTACACTCCCATCAAAACATACAGGGCTGGGTGCAGTGACTCACACCTGTAATCCTAGCACTCTGGGAGGCTGAGGCAGAAGGACCACTTAAACCCAAGAGTTCAAGACCAGCCTGAGCAAGAGCAAGACTCCATCTCTACTAAAAATAGAAAGATTAGCTGTCACTTTATTACCCCTTCCTGAACTTCTGCAGAAGATATTGCTAAGGAGATGTTTCCCCCATGTGGCTAATGGTACCTGCATCTGTCACCTAGGGCTCTAATTGAAATGTCAATGCCTGGGCATGACCTGAAACTGTCATACCTACCCAACACAGGTGGAATTATAGAGAAAACCCCAGACACTGAATTCAAATTAGGTATGGGGTCCTTTATTGACTAGCCGACCAAGAAGGGTTTACACCCAAAATCTCTCAGTGAAGCATAACAAAGGAAGGGGGGGGTTTATATCTTTCTTTCAGTTGAGGGTGGGGTAGAATTCCTAAAGCAAAGCAGTTTACAAAAGCAGAGACTTTGCAAGGTTAGATCTATAGGGCAGGGGGTTGTGTAGTTACAAGGGGAACCAGATGTGGTTTTACAATGGTCTGTAACTCTGGGCTAAACCACCCTGTCACCGCAGGGTATTTTTGTTTAACAGCCCTTGTTTATCAGCCTGTTTCTGCAAGGCATTAAATGCTGAGGGGCAGGTAGTAATGAGGGGAGGGAAAAAGAAGCGCAAGATGGGGTCTTTCTGGCCTTTCAAAACCTACCGAATCAGGCTTGGCACCTATGGCTCAATGGGCTAAGGCACCAGCCACGTACACCCGAGCTGGTTAAGTTGGGATACAGCCCGGCCCGCCAAACGACAATGACGGCTGCAACCAAAAAATGGCCCGGCGTTGTGGCGGGCGCCTGTAGTCCCAGCTACTTGGGAGACGGAGGCAAGAGACTCGCTTAAGCCCAGGATTTGGAGGTTGCTGTGAGCTGTGATGCCACAGCACTCTATCCAGGGTGACAGCTTGAGGCTCTGTCTCAAAAAAAAAAAAACCTACTGAATCAGAATCTCTGGAGTGGAATCTACAGTTTTAAAACTGAAATTTGGCTCTTGGGTGCAGAACACAACTACAAGAGGGACTCTGTGTAACAAATGCAAACATTGCAACCTAGTTGTTTGTACCCTCACGTTAACTTGAAATAAAAAATAGAAGAGATGGGGAGAGGGAAAGACATTTAAGTCTGGGTAGGACTGTGCTTGTTGTCATACAGTGACTCACTGCCACTCTCTCTTTCTCCTGTGCCAAGGCCTACACTTCATGTTGGCTAGTACAGTGGAGGACTGAGAAACCCAAAATGCTGGGGACCTGGGAGGTGGGGAGGTGGGGACCAAGTGGAGTTAAGAGCTATGAGCAAGGCACGTGGGCATTGCTGACTAAGGTGGGAGTCAGCATCTGAGGGAGAAGGGAAGACCTGGGTAGGTGCTGGGAGGGGAGAGCCTTGTTCTGACTATAGCTCTTTCTCAATGGGCTCTTGGTGAGTCAGTCGCTCACTGCCTGTTTCCTCCCCAGTTTAAAGAGGAAGTTGCACCAATGATTGCCAAGGTCCCTTCTGGCTCTAAAACTCAAGCCGGTGGCCCTAGGAGAGGGATGAGTTTCTTTCCCACCAAGGCTGGGCCCTGAGGTTGCTCAGGGCTGGTTCCTGAGGGTGGGGCCCTACATGAACTCTAAGTTCCACTTTCTTGGTTTGTTTGTTCACTTTGCTCCTCCCCTGGGGGTTAGAGATCATTCTGGAAAGAAGGCTAGCAACTTCTGGGCCAAACCTTGTTTCCATAGTGCCTGGCCACCCTGCCAGGAAGACACTAGTTTCTCCTGGTTGACGGCAAGAAGACTTTGACCCCCTCCATTTCCTACCACCCTGCCAGGCAGTCCTAGGATGAGGTACGGGGCATGCAGTAAATTAGGGTTTCCAGGTCGTAGACCGAGCCCTTCATTTAGACTAGTCTCTCTGGAAGTTTGGGCACCAGCAACAACTCTGGGGAAACTTGTTAGAAATGCAAATTAGTGCACTCCACCCTTGACCCAGTAAATTGAAAACTCTGAGGGGTGCCCAGCCATCTGTGGGGAAATCTCCTGGCCACACCTGCTCTCTTGCCTCAGCACAAAAAATTGAGAGAAGGGAACCTCAATCAGCCAGAGTCCATTCTTCCTCCTCCCTTCTCTTCCTACTCCATGAAGTTAATTGAGCACCTATGTGTGCTAGGGACTGGGACTAAGGGCTAATGTACCTCTGCAAATCCAATCATTTTTAAAAAGTCAAGTCTGGGCTTGGTGCCTGTGGCTCAAGCGGCTAAGGCTCCAGCCACATACACCTGAGCTGGTGGGTTTGAATCCAGCCCAGGCCTGCCAAACAACAATGACGGCTGCAACCACAAAAAAAATAAAAAAAATAAAAAATTGGCCAGGCATTGTGGCAAGGCGCCTGTAGTCCCAGCTACTTGGGAGGCGGAGGCAAGAGACTCGCTTGAGCCCAGGAGTTGGAGGTTGCTGTGAGCTGTGATGCCACGGCATTCTATCCAGGATGACAGCTGGAGGCTCTGTCTCAAAAAAAAAAGAAAAAAAAGAAAAGTCCAGTCTGGGCTCAATGCCTGTAGCTCAAGTGGCTAAGGCACCAGCCACGTACACTGGAGCTGGCAGGTTTGAATCCAGCCTGGGCCTGCCAAGCAAGGACAACTACAATCAAAAAATAGCCGGGTGGGGCAGCGCCTGTGTCTCAGTGAGTAGGGTGCCAGCCCCATATATCAAGGGTGGTGGGTTCAAGCCCAGCCCCAGCCAAACTGCAACAAAAAAATAGCTGGGCGTTGTGGCGGGCACCTGTAGTCCCAGCTACTCGGGAGGCTGAGGCAAGAAAATTGCTTAAGCCCAAGAGTTTGAGGTTGCTGTGAGCTGGGTCGTCTATAGTGAGACTGTCTCAAAAAAAAAAAAAAAAAAAAAAGGCCGCTCCTGTGGCTCAAAGGTGTGGGGCGCTGGCCGCCATATGCCGGAGGTGGCAGGTTCAAACCTAGCCCCAAACCCAGCCCCAGCCAAAAAAAAAACTGCAAAAAAAAAAAAAAAAAAAGTCAAGTCTGAGCTCCAGTCCCTGGGAGCCTGGAACAACAACTTCTTCTTCTTTTTTTTTTTTTTGCAGTTTTTGGCCAGGGCTGGGTGTGAACCCACCACCTCCGGCATATGGGGCCAGCGCCCTACTCCTTTGAGCCCCAGGCGCCGCCCTGGAACAACTTCTGATGCTGGGAGAGGAATGGGCCTGAGCATTTCTGTGGGTGGCAGAGCGGTAGAGCCAGCTCTGAACCTAGTGTTGGGGTGGGAGAGTGGCAGCAGGGGGTAAGGGAATTCTGCTGGGGCTGCTGGGGCGTCTTTGAAGCGGTCCTTGGTAAATGCTGACAAGGATCACAGCCCTCCCTACTTGCATGAAGGCTTTGAAGGTTTTAAAGCACCTTCCCTTACATCACCCCCTGTTTGATTCCAAATTGATCTTTAGGGCAGTGCACATACGTATGTGTATGTGTTATACATACTGCAGTTTGCTCAAGTCCATTTCTTCTGCCTGGGAGTGGGCTCCTTTGGCGGAAGGGCCCATCCTTACGTCATCACCAAGCCGTCAGTGTCCAGCGTAGATAACCCTCACCCCAAGTCCCCATCCTGCTCACGTTTCCTGCAGCAGCTGGCTCCTCTGCAGGTCCTGGCAACACAGAACGCCTGTAGTTTTCCCCTGCGCTGCCGAGACCCTTCCTGCACCCTGAATTTCAGCCCCCACCTCTCACCCTGTATAATCAATCACTCATGCCTGCCCAGCTCTGTGCCCACCCCCACCTCCCGTGTAAGACCCTGGTGTAGGTGTAGGGAGTGATCTTCACCGTCTTCTAGGAGTTACCCTGGGACCACAGTAGCCAGGGCCTCGTCTTTCCGGCTCTAGCGCCACCTCGTGGACGCATCTTGGTCTGCGGGACAACAGACCTTAGGCAAAACCAGCCCTTTGCTTGCTTGGCCACACATTGTGCCTTTGGACGTTGTTTTTGTTGTTGTTGTTTTTTGAGACAAGGGTCTCACCTTGGGCAGCGCCTGTGGCTCAAGGAGTAGGGCGCCGGCCCCATATACCAGGAGCGGCGGGTTCAAGCCCGTCCCCGACCAAAAAACTTAAAAAAAAAAAAAGGACGGCTTGGCTCGGCGCCTGTGGCGCAACGGGTAAGGCACTAGCCATGTACACCTGAGCTGACGGGTTCGAATCCAGCCCGGGCCTGCCAAACAACAATGACGGCTGCAACCAAAAAATGGCCGGTCTTTGTGGCGGGTGCCTGTAGTCCCAGCTACTTGGGAGGCAGAGGCAGAAGGAACTGGAGGTTGCTGTGAGCTGTGATGCTACAGCACTCTACTGAGGGTGACAACTCGAGGCTCTGTCTCAAAAAAAAAAAAAAAAAGAAAAGAAAAGAAAGAAACTCAAACCTGACCTAGTGTTTACATATAAATTTGAAATGTATAGGGAGGATTGGACATGCTCCAAATTAGGAATGTTTACCTCTGGGGAGAGAAAAGGGGCTCTTTACTTTTACACACTCTTTAGGTTGTTGTTGTAGAGACAAGGTCTCACTCTGTTGCCCGGGCTAGGGTCCAGTGGTATCATCTATAACTCACTCCAGCCTCCAACTCCTGGGCTCCAGCAATCCTCCTGCCTCAGCCTCTCAAATAGCTGGAACTATAGGTATGTACTACCACACCAGGTTACTTTATATATATGCACATATATATATAGATATAGATATAGATATAGATATGTACACATATATATTTGTGGGGTTTTTTGGACAGAGTCTCACTATGTCATCCTTGGTAGAGTGCCATAGCATCACAGCTCACAGCAACCTCAAACTCTTGGACTTAAACGATTCTCTTGCTTCAGCCTCCCAAGTAGCTGGGACTCCTGGCGCCCGCCACAACACCCGGCTATTTTTTTTTGTTGTAGTTGTCATTGTTGTTTAGCAGGCCCGGGCTGGGTTCAAACCTGCCAGCCCAGGTGTATGTGGCCGGTGCCCCAACCACTAGGCTATGGGCACCCAGACTCTATTAATATTTTTTTCAGAGATGGGGTTTTGCTCTTGCTCAGGCTTGTTTCAAACACCTGGCCTCAAGTGACCCTCCCATCTCAGCTTCCCAAAGTGTTGGGATATGGGCCTGAGCCACTGCACTTGACCTTACATACCCTTAACTGTGTATCTTTTTAATTTTCTAAGACAAAACACAAATCAAACAAATAACCTCTGATGCCAGTAACTGAGTCCCTGCTGCTCTCCTAGCCAACTCTCCCATGCCCACACCCATCCCCCAGCGACCTCCCTGGGCCACCAGGCTCCCCAGTGTGACTCCTGTCCTCTTCAACATCCTTCTTGCTTCTCTACAGCCTCTTCCCTCACACCTAGTGCTAGAACTCAGCTCTGGCTGTCATTGCAGTCCCCATCAGGTCACTCGGGGCCAGGTGGGCCTTTCAGAAGCACAGACAGCTGCTTCTCTGACGTGTCATGGTGCTGGGTGAAGTGGCTGCACAACTAATCCCAGCACTGTGGGAGGTTGAGGAAGGAGAAATGCTTGAGCTCAGGAGTTCGAGACTTGCCTGAGCAAGAGTGAGACCCTGACTCATAAAGAAATGAAAAACCCAGCCGGGCGCTGCAGCGAGAGCCTGTAACCCCCATGGCTTCCAGAGGCTGAGGGGGCGGGATGCCCACAGCCCAAGTCTGAGGTTTCAGTGAGCTATAATGCCATTGCACTCTGCTCAGGGCAAAGGGTGGGGATGCTGTCTCAAAAAAAAAAAAAAGAGAGAGAGAGAGAGAGAGGGAGGGCGGTGCCTGTGGCTCAAAGGAATAGGGTGC
Organism: Perodicticus potto; assembly: GCA_963574655.1. Lineage (NCBI taxonomy): Eukaryota > Metazoa > Chordata > Mammalia > Primates > Lorisidae > Perodicticus > Perodicticus potto. The sequence goes on from CAUYRH010141527.1 coordinate 6,994, forward strand.
CAGCCCCATATGCTGGAGGTGGAGGGTTCAAACCCAGCCCCGGCCAAAAAAACTGCAAAAAAAATAAATAAATAAAATAAGAGAGAGGGAACAAACAAACAAGGAAATAAGACACATTAGGGTGATCATTTGGTGGACTGATGGCATCTTCCTATTAAGGGGCAGTCCCTGTTAGGTGAGCTGTCAAGGGAGCCAGAACCCCTCCTCTCACCCCAGAGGGCTGAAGTGGGCAGCTGTTCTTTCTCCCTTCCCTGGGCAGCTGGCGCAGAGCCCTGACCCAGGCACACATACAGGGATCCTTGCTGTCCTTCACACCGCGGCGCCCAGTGCACTGTACCCCCTTGTTATCAAGCTGAGGCCTGCAGGGCTGCGTCTAGTGATGCTGCAATCCAGTAGGGTGGGGACTAGTCATGTCCCCAGGCTGGTCCTGGTGGAGCCTGTGGCCACTCAGACTCCCTTGGTCCCTCTTTGATTCTGAGACTTCTAGGAAGCTCCAGAGCTCTTCAGGACACTCACCATAATGCCTTCCCTGCTTAGTCACGAGGATTGGCTTCAACTGTTGGCCACCGCCCTATGGGGCCTGGGCAGGCTGTGGAGCCCCGTCCCTTCCAAGTGTCACAGGAGAATGATTGTGTTTACGTAAAGAACACTTAGTCAGGATAGTGCGCGGTCTGTGTGGCGATGGTAATGCTGGCGTAGCAAGAGGCTGAATCAGGACCCAGCTGTGAAGAGACAGGATGTGACTTGCTAAAGGTGACCACCAGAGACAACTTTGCTGGGTTTTCAAAGAAGTTGGGGGGCTTAAGCAGCTTGGCGAGTACCCACTTGAACCTTCCCTGGCCTGTGAGGACCTCCCCCCAGACAGGGAAAGCTCTGCTAGCCAGCCTCAGGGCCCAGGCACACGTTTGCTGGGTGCCCCGTTTGCAGAGTAGTAAACTGTTTGCTGAGCAGCAAGCTCATTTCTCCCAGCCTCTCCCCGCCCTCTGACAGCTGCTTCACTGCTGCCCTTTGTATGCAGGGATTCTCCGCCAGTTTCAGACCCTCCCCAACCACATCCCCTCCCGGCCAGCCTTCCTTCCAACCACACGACGTGGGGCGTCCTCCCTGCCCTGTAAATTCCCCGGGCTCCTGCCAGGCTCAAAAAATCCCCTCAGATCTTTTCCGTCCCGTCTGTCCAACCAGAAGCCACGCGGCTCAGGGCCAGCCTCCTCCAGGCAACAGAAAGGGTGGTCCTCATGGAGCACCGGGTCCAGGGGGTCGCAGGCCCAGGCCCCGGGAGTGCCTCCTGATCCCCCCAGTCCTCCGGGGCTCCCTGCCCCGCTCCTGCCCCGGGTGGAGGCCGGGTCGCCGCGCCGCGCCGGCCGCGCCCTCGGACCCGTCGTCCAGGCCAGCCCTGGGAGCCGCCAGAATCACCCCTTGCTCCTGTTTCTCGGTCCAGAAAGCGGCGCCCCTGCCTGGTCTCTGTAAATAAAGGCAATTTTTTTAAAAATCAGGGTATGCTAGAGATTCGTCCACCAGACTGTGACCCTGGGCCGTGACTGGGTGCCCCCCGCCCCCGGCCGGCCTCAGGCCTCCCCAGCGGGCCTGGCCGTGTGACCTGCAGCCAGTCACTTAGGCTCCGGGCCGCTGCCGGCGGTGGCGGGCCAGGGGAGGGGACAGCGGGCCCGGCCTGCGGAGCGGCGGGGGGCAGCCGCCGCAGAACAAAGGGGCGTGGGGCGGGGGGCTGGCGGGAGGGCAAAGCCTCGGTGACCCGGCCGGGGTCTCCTCTCTGCCCCCGGCTGGCTGGGTGGGGTCCGGTGGCCGCGCCCTTCCGCGGTCCCCCGGTGAGCGGAGCCGCGCCAGGCGGCGACAATAGCCACCATTTCCTCTCAGCGCCGCCCCCGCCTGCTCCTTCCTCCCGGGGCGCTGGGCGCGAGGGCGCGTCTCCAGGTGTCACTGTGGGCTTCGGAGAGGCTGGGTGTTTCCACAAATGTGCTTTCTTTTTGTGGGTCAGGAAACGCGGCCGCTAGGCCCGGACGCCCCCGCGCAGGGTCCCGATGCCGCTGTCACCCCCGCCTGGCTGCAGGCCGGGGGCTCCGCTCTCCGCTGCCGCGCGCAGTGGCCACCAGAGGGCGCCCGGGCGCCGTCACCCTGCTCCGCCCGCGCCCGGGCCCGCAGCCGCTCAGCTCAGCGCAGGACTCAGCCCGGAGCCCGGGAGATCGCCGCGGCCCCGCAGAGCGGTCAGGAGCCGCTAGCGGGGAAGGCGGACGGTAGAGCGCTCCCTCTCCTGGACCGAGCCAACAGGGGCCACCAGCCAGAGAACCCGTGTGATCTCGGGGCAGGTGCTGGCCCCGCTTGTGCCTTTGCCCGCCTGGGAACGGTAAGGCGCGATTCTGAAGCTCTCCCGGGCTGGGAGAGGGCGTCCCCGCCACTCCCGGAGGCCCCGAGTCTGACCTGTCTCGTGGGGGCAGGGACCACAGCATACAGCTGCCTTGTATTTTAAAAGAAGGTGCGAGCTAGGGCCCCTAACTTCCAGGTGATCTCTCCACGCTGTGATTTTGTAAGTATACTCCGTAAAGGAGATCTGTCCTGACAAGTGGAAGCTGATAATATGCTTGACAAAAGGATTTCTCCATTTACAAAATAATTTGGGCTGGGATTTTTCTCAATGAATAAGTTGTAGGCAAGCCAGCCTTGGAAGTGGAATATTTGTAACAGGCCAAGGGACTTGAAAATGAACCTATTGTAAAAATAAACACTTCCTTGCTAAAAATGACTTGAGGGCCAAGGACAAGCATGTGATTCAAGCTGGAGCCTGCTCAGGGCTCACCTGATAGGTGTCTAGAGCCCCTGAAAGGGAGTCTCATTCCCTCTACGTCTGCCCCAGCAGGGAGTCAGGATTCTGCCTTATCTACCCTGGGGATCCTGAAGCTAGAGCCCTTCCCACCTCCGTTTCCACTCCTGCCCTCCATATCCTAGGGTAGATCCTTTGGTGGCCCTACACCGCCCAGCTGGAAGAGACCTGGGACCCTCCTGGGAGCACCCTCACTGGCCAGTCAACCTAGGTGTGCTGGACAGGGCCTCCCAGGCTCTGCCTGGAGTGGGTGCTCTTTGTAGGGACTCTGGCTTTGCTCTTCCTGCCTGGCTTGGGGATACCCACCATTCACTACTCCCACTGCAAAGGCCCACAGCATTGCTGGACTAAGTAGGGCATCTCTTTGGGTACAAGGGCTAGAGGAAATGGCGTCTGCTCTCCAAGGGAAGTGTGAGCCACATCTTGACCCACCAGACCCAGACCACCCTGGCCACTTAAGCCTTGCCCTTCCCTGGGCCCTTCAGTACTGGGCAAGTACCTGTTAGTAGATACCACAGCTCACTTGCTACTTCCAAATCTCCTGAACTTTGCAAATTTTTCATTAAGTATAAAAAGCCTGTGGGACAAGCATGGGCTCGCCCCCACCCTTGGCTGAGGAAGAGGTGGACGCCGGTGCTGGGATTTGACAAGCCCATTTAGGTTGGAAAGCTGCCCCTCCCTGGCGTGCAGTGAGTGTGGAACTGTGAGAAGTGTGTGGAGAGGGGCACTGGACCTGGGCCTCAGGTACGAGCCACTGGCTGTCTTAGCCATAGTCCCCACCTGCCTTCCCACCACCCAAACCCTGAGGAGCAGGCCTTTCGGGCCAGGTGGGCCCCATCCTCATGGCAGCACATGCAGAGCTCACCTCGTGCAGCACATTCCATTATCATTTTCTGTTTATTCCTCATTCATTTGTCCCACTCACAGCTCCTGATGCTCATTTTGCGTCAGGCTCTGCAGCAAGAGTGAAGGGGGAAACATAAAGACATGGTTTCTTTTTTTTTTAAAACAGAGCCTCAAGCTGTCACCCTGGATAGAGGGCCGTGCCATCACAGCTCACAGCAACCTCCAACTCCTGGGCTCAAGCGAGTCTCCTACCTCTGCCTCCCAAGTAGCTGGGACTACAGGCGCCCGCCACAACGCCCGGCCATTTTTTGGTTGCAGCCGTCATTGTTGTTTGGCGGGCCCGGGCTGGATTCGAACTCACCAGCTCAGGTGTACGTGGCTGGCGCCTTAGC
>CAUYRH010141529.1:0-11094 GCA_963574655.1 Perodicticus potto
ACATATTCTTCTTAGCAAATTATCTCAAGAATGGCAGAAAAAGTATCCAATGTACTCAACCCTACTATGAAGCTAATTTAAAGTTCTCATATGAAGGCTATAATCCAACTATATCACAAGAATATGGGAAGGGAGGGGAGGGGGGCGGTTGAGGTGTAGGGGGGTAATTGGTGGGAACACACCTATTGTGGATCGTAGAAGAGTACAGGCAAAGCTTACTAAATGCAGAATACAAATGTCTTCATACAATAACTAAGAAAATGCCATGAAGGGTATGTTAAACAGTTTGATGAAAACATTTCAGATTGTACATGAAACCAGCACATTGTACCCCTTGATTGCACTAATGTATGCAGCTATGATTTAATAAAAAAAAAAAAGGAAATACATTTCTGAAAGAAAATATTCTAAGTGGAGATATTGTCCACATGCAAGAAAAAGGATAGATAAATGAAGAAGACATAAAAATCTGGCTTAACAAAGTCTGGTCATGAAGGCCTTGAGGATTACTTAAAAAACATCTTTGCTAATTTTTGATCACATCAAAGCCCATGTTACACAAAGTGCAAAAGAAATTGCTGTGAACTTGAAAATTCAACTTGCTGTAATACCTGGAGGGCTAACCCAGACAACTGAAACCTCTTGATATGTCAATAAACTAGCCCTTTAAGGGCATAATGAAGAAAGAGTAGAGATCGTGGATACAGTCAGCTGGTAATGAATTAACACCTACAGGCAGAATCAAGAAAATTGATAATGATTAAAAGTTCTCAGCCTTCTATAATGCATAAATATTATAAATTGATTACTGGTACATAAAATTTATTGTACCTTGTATCTGGTCTTTGTTTTATAGTTATTTGTTACATAAAATATCTTGTACCATAATGTGTTAAAAATGCTAAAATTCCTTTATAGTTCAAAACCCCTCAAATACATAAACATAAATAAAAAATCGAATTAAAAATTTAAAACTATTTCAGGAAATACTTTTTTTCTGAAATTTTTGGCCAAAAATGTGGTTGTGCATTATACAGAGGAGTGCATTATATATGGCGAAATGTGGTAAGTCTTGAGCTAATAGTTCTCCATCAGCAAAGATTCTAAACCACTAGATTAAGGATATCATCATTTGCATAGCAGATATAGGCTACTGAATCTCAAAGACTCGACTCACACCCTATAAGTTAATTCACAAGAGAATGTGGAATGTGATTATCTCAACACAATTATGTGGCAGTAGGGACCTCTCCATTGCAGGTCCTAATTAAATCTTAGTCTGTTTGTTATATTTATGGATTGTTTATACCTTTTACTTTTGTGTTCCTTGGTAGTTTTAGCTGAGGAAACCCCTGTTCAACCCAGGTCGAGGAATCCCATCTTCTTTAACCAAAACGGTCAGCTATCTGCATATAAACTACAACAATGGAATGTCAATAATTTACCATTTTTTTCCTTGAGAAAGAGTTTTGCTTTGTCAACCTGGGTAGAGTGACGTGGCATCACAGCTCAAAGCAACCTCAAACTCTTGGGGCTCAAGCCTCCCGAGCAGCTAGGACTACAGGTACCCACCACAATGAGCAGCTATTTTTAGAGACGACATCTCACTCTGGTTCAGGCTGGTCTCGAACCCACAAGCACAGACAATCCACCCACCTCGCCCTCCCAGAGTGCTGAGATTACAGAGGTGAGCCACTGCATTTGGCCAAAAATTTACCTTAAAACAATAGAGGTGAATGGATCAGTTAAACAGTAGGAAGGTAAGTAAATTATTGACTAAGTCAACCAAAATGATAATCAGAAAACATCACAACATGAGTAACATTTTAAAAAATATTATGCTAGATGATAAAAAAAACTAAATGAAAGGTTGCAATTCCATTTATATAAGCTGGCATTACAGAGTACCTGCTGCCTCCAGAACATGTATACATATTTTCTGAGTGACTTTTCTTTCTTTTTTTTTTTTTTTGAGACAGAATCTCACTCTGTCACCCTTAGTAGAGTGCTGTGGCATCACAGTGCACAGCAACCTCAAACTCTTGGGTTTAAGCAACTCTCTTTCCTCAGCCTCCCAAGTTGCTGGGAATACAGGCACCCACCACAATGCCCAGCTATTTTTTTGTTGTTGTAGCAGCTGTCATTATTATTTTAGTTGTCTTGGGCTGGGTTCAAACCTGCCACCTGTGGTGTATGTGGCCGGCACCCTACCCACTAAGCTATGGGCACTTCCCTGAGTGACATTTTGCATTTCACTGAAAATGGAAATCAATTTCAGTGATCACTCATTAAAGAGTAAGAAAAGAATACATAGCTATATTGTGGCCCATCTGCACACGATGATGTCATGGACATTTACAAACACAATATGTAATAAATCAAAGACTGCAGCAAGTGTCTATAGTTTTAGGGTAATGAAAAAAATCAATCTAAATAATTTGCACAGTAAAGAAATGGCTTGCTTCTACATTTAGAATGAGAGTCTCAGTGTTCTGTATACACAAATTAATGTCTTTGTGAATAGTAATATCCTATTGAATTAGTAAAAAGTGATGCTTGGAAAGATTTTTAAAAAGTGAGAAGAATGGCTTGGCACCTGTAGTTAGGGCACCAGCCACATACACTGGAGCTGGGAGGTTTGAACCCAGACCAGGACTGCCAAACAACAATGACATAAAAAATACCCAGGTATTGAGGCAGATACCTATAATCCTAGCTACTTGGGAGGCTGAGGCAAAAGAATCACTTAAGCCCAAGAGTTTGAGGTTGCTGTGAGCTGTGATGCCATGGCACTGTACCAAGGGTTTGACTAGTAAGACTCTGTCTCAAAAAATAAATAAATAAATAAATAAATAATAAAATGTATTCAACTTTGATTTGAGGACAATTAATGACAATGACACAGTGGGGCATGGGGGAAGTGGAGAGCAGAGAAAGAAGGAGGGAGGGGGTGAGGGAAAGAAAAGAGAAAAAAAAGGGAAAGAAAATAGTCACTAATTTTCACATGAATCGGATTTGATTTTGACCAAAGTACATTACTTAAACATTAATTTTTAATTCAATTTGTTAATATGTTGTTTAGGATATTGCATCCTCATTTATAAGTGAAATATGTTTGTAATTTCCCTTTATAACAATATATTTTCTCCAATTTCAATATCAGGTATATCCAGATCAAGTAGAATGATTTTGAAACATTTCTTCTTTTTCTATTGTCTATAAGGTTTGGCATGATCTGTTTTTTGAAACTCTCTTTTACTTTTATTTATATAATATTAGTGGTCTATTTTTGGAGACTTTGGAAAAAAATAAGTAGTTAACTGATGACTTCATACTGAGCCTCAGAGTCAAAGCATTCTATGATAGACATACTCTTATTTGACAATGTGAACGTTACTTTCTTGGCATTATTATTATTAATATTGCTTAATATTTTGATGCAGTAATCATCTATTTTCTTTTCTGAATGTATTTATCTTCGTTCATTCTTTACGTGGTTTTTGTTTCTAGTCCTTATCTTAAACATTGGTATTATTATTAAATTTTAAGCCTTTTAAATTCTGTGAAGGCAAAAAGTGAAAACTAATAAACACATGTATGCGTAAAAATAAAAAATAAAAAATAAATAAACAAAAAAATTAAAAAACGAAGTATGGAGAATTCTCAAAGAGCTAAAAGTTGAGCTTGTATTTGATCCTGCAATTCCATTACTAGGTGGAAGAACAAAAATCATTTCACTGCAAAGACATTTGCACCAGAATGTTTACTGTAGCTCAGTTCATAATTGCCAAGTCATGGAAGCAACTCAAATGTCCATCAACCCATGAATGGATTAACAAGCTGTGGCTTATGTATACCTTGGAATACTATTCAGCCATAACAAAAGATGAAGACTAACATCTTTTATGATTAGCTGGATGGAGTTGAAACACATTCGTGTTAGTAAAGTATCTCAAGAATGGAAAAAATAATCCAAAGTACTCAATACTAATATGAAATCAATATATAAACAATTACATGCCAATATGAACAATAAAACACAAATATAGTCTAGCAAGGGGCAGCGAAGGAAGAGGGAGAGGGGAGGGGTAGGGGAAGAGCGATCGGCAGGGTCTACACAATGAGAGGACATTCAGCACACTCCCTGGGTGAAGGGCTCTTCTACAACTTGAACTTTACCTTGGAAGTGAGAACAATGGAACCTAAATATTTGTACTTTCATGTTATTCTGAAATTAAAAACTGTTTTAATTATCAAATTATATAATTTATAACTGCATAATTATAAACAAAATAATAAATACTCAAAACCTATCAGGTCTTAAAATAAAATAAAATAAAGTGAGAAAGCATGCTGTTATCTCCATACATGTAAAATAATGCAAACCATAAAAGTGAGGGAAACCATCATTTACTGAGGGCCAGCTGTGTGTCCATTGCTTTACAAGAGACAAGACAGCCTTCTCTTAAGTTAAATATAAAGAAACTAAAGGCAGTGCCATGGTCCCAGTGCTAGTGAAGTCCAGATACAATTAACACAGGTCCATTTGACTACAAAAGCCCATGTTCTCTGTACTATACTAAAACTGTGTTTGGGACTGAGATAATAATTCAGAATTTTTATTTAAAAAAAAAAACCAACAAATTATTGCAGAGAAAAAAAAGAAAGCTACATATAATTTTCAGGAAGAAGTTGCAGGAAACCAGCATAATAGAGAGTCCTCTTTAAGAAGCCAAAACACAGGAGCAACCCCCAGGGAAGCACTGTCACTTGGAGTAAAGCTGAGTTTCAATACAAGGAAACAGGCAGAGATAATCACTGTAGCTACTAATTAAATGTTAAATTCCAGGAACTTTACTATATTATGTTGAATTCCCACAGAGACCATGCAAAGTAGGTATTATTATCTTCAAATTATAATACACATGAGGAAACAGGGACTCTGGCTAAATAACCTTCCCTAAGTTGCACAGATATAAAACAGACTAGTCAAGATTTGAACTTAGCTCAGGCAGATCAAATACTATTCCCTTTGCACTCTAGAACTGTAGTATACAACACATCAAGGTTCCCTTGATGTATTCAGCACCTTATAGGGGAAATGAGGATATATTTGAATGATAAACAAATAACTAGTGGAAGACAGAGACAAAAGAGAAAACCTGAGCTGGAGGAGATTCGAGTGTGGGTAAGGGCGGTTTACAAGAGAGACTGATGGGTGGGTTTGGGGATCCAGGGGGTTGGGAAGTGGAAGAAAGAGAGCAAGTGAAACTAGCCAGCCTTGAATTTCAACTTGGACATTGATACTCAAAGATTATGGTATCTGCATGAAGTCCATTACCACCGGTATATAGCTTAACTAGCTGCTTTTTTAAATGTTAGATTTCTTTTTTTATTATTTACATGAACAGTCAAGAAACCATCTTGCCACTTTAACAAGCACCCTTGAGGAATCAATTAAAAATTCCCATCTCAGAGGACTTACATATGTACAGTAACAGCTTGGGTAAATTTACTAATTCATCTAATCAGTCTGCCATATTATTAGCCAATTTCCCTAAATCTTGTTATAATTTACACATTAAAAAGGAAATGTCTTCCAATTATCTTTCTGCGAGATTAGAGGAAAAGTATAACACATCCTTTCAGATGATCAGCCATGACTTTAATGTATTTTATAGAGGACAGTTGATAAAAAATCAGGCTCCTAAAGCATCTAGGTTATTTGAAAACTGTTCTTTTAAGCATTTTTGAGTGTCATTTTTATGATTGTGTTTGTGCCATTTTTTTTTTTGACAAATTCTTTCTTTATGTATAGCACAGAGGCATATAACATCCAGCTTCCAAATGGCTCATCAAAATTCTGAGTTAAAGAATTTAGAATCAAGTGAGCTGTTATTTAGGATAGATGCTGTAAAACAGAGATAGCTTTACCAGCCAGAGATTTTGAGCCATGCAAGGAACCCAAATATGACTGGGCTACTCGGGGAAGTTTCTCTTTGCCTCACTCTTGGGTTGCGTCTTAGAAACCCTAACTGAATTTAGTCATCCTGCACAATATGCCTCTTGCTCCTTACCAACCTCTCCCAATATTCTAACTCCAAAAGTATTGGCCCAATATTTCAACTCCTAAAGCATCATTTATTTACACACACAGGAAAATCCCCCAAATTCACCCAATTGGACTTTGTTGTCTGGTCTCCGCTCCTCTCTTTCCCCACTGCCCTTTCAAAAACCCCTGTTTACTGTCTTCTGTAATTCAGCTCTTCTTTACCCTCTTTTAAAATTTAGAGATAAATTGGTTTTATTTGCCCTCTAACATAAGGAAGTCATTTATACCCAAACTCTCATTTTGCTGATCAAAAAACTATTGACTAAAGAATGTGTGGCACAGCTAGGAAGAGAACAGGGTGCTGTACACACTGTTGCTTTTTTCACCACCACATTCAGCAACCTCTGAAGATCCTTCCAACTCTACTATTCTGTCATTTTTCTGCTCCGTGGTTCATGATGAATTTGGGCATTGCTGTATCATGGTCTATATGAAGTTATAACAAAGTGAGTGGTTTGGATGGGGGAAATCCATGTCTCTAATTTTGGGGGGGGTTTAAATTGACAAATAAAAATTGCATATATTTATACTGTGCGACATGATGTTTTGAAATATGTATATGTTGTGGAATGGCTATATTTACGTTGTGATTATAGTTGCCATGTTGTACAATAGATCTCTTAGGTCTATTTCACCTAATTAAAATTTTTTATCCTTTGACCAACATTTCCCCAACTCACACCACCCTGCCACCAATAACCACCATTCTACTCTCTACTTCTGAGTTCAACTTTTTTAGATTCTACATATAAGTGTGAGCATGAGGTATTTGTGAGATATTTGTCTATCTATGCCTGGCATGTCTCATTTAGCATCATGCTTCCAGGTTCATCCATGGTGTGCAAAGACTTAGTATTTTTAAGTTTGAATAATTTTTCATTGGGAGTGTGTGTGCATGAATCTCCATTTATCTTGATGGGCACTTGGACCAATTCTATTAATATATTGTGGCTATTGAGAATAACACTGCACATAGGAGGACAGGTATCTCTCCAACATACTGATCTCATTTCCTTTGGGTATATACCCAGAAGTGGGATTCCTGGATCATGTGGTGTTTCCATTTTTTAACCTTTTTAAGGAACTTCCTTACTGTTTTCCATAGTGGCTATACTAATTTTCATTCTCATCAAATGTGTGCAAGCGTTCTCTTTTCTTTATTTCCTTATCAACACTTGTTATCTTTTGATTTTTGATAATGGCTATTCCATCAGATGTGAAGTAATACCATCTTGTAGACTTAATTTGTGTTTCTCTGATGATTAGTGATGTTGAGCATTTTTTCCATAATTTATTGGCCATTTGTGCATCTTCTTTTGAGAAATAACTATTCAAATCCTTTGCCTGCTTTTCAACTGGGTTATTTGCTTTCTCGTTATTGAGTTGAGTTCTTATATATTTTGGATATACGTAGTGTAGTGTACAAATATGTCAGTGTAAGTACAGTGTTCAAATATATAATAATAGTTTGCAAGTATTCTCTTACTCCATAATTCTCCTCTTCACTCTTCTGATGGTCTCCTTCGTAGTGCAGACGTTTTTAATTTACTGTGATTCCATTTGTCTACTTTTACTTTTGCTCCCTGTATCAGACCAATGTCATAGAAATTTCCCCCTATGTTTTCTTCTAGTAATTTACTGTTTCAGGTCTTATATTTAAGTTTTGAATCTATTTTGAGTGGATTTTTGTATGGTGTGAGATAAGGTTCTAATTTCATTATTCTGCACGTAAATATCTAGCTTCCCCAACATTTATTGACGAGACTGTCTCTTACCTACTGGGTAAGTATTCCTGATAAATTTGTCAGAAATAACTTGATTGTAAATGTGCAGATTAATTTCTGGTTTCTCTATTCTGTTCCATTGGTCTATGTGTCTATTTTTACGGCAGTACCATACTGTTTTGATTACTATAATGATGTAATATATTGCAAAATCAGGTATGTTCCTGATTTCTTCCTGCTTTGTTATTTTTGCTACAGATTACTTTGGCTATTCAGGGTCTTCTGTGATTCCATGAAAATATTGGGGTTGCTTTCGTATTTGAGTAAAAATTGTCATTGTTTATGTTTCGTTAGGGATTACATTAAGTCTGTATATTGCCTTGGGTAGTATAGACATTTTAACAGTATTAATTCTTCCAATCCATGAAGACAGAATGTCTTATTTATGTTTTCTTCAATTTCTTTCTTTCTTTCTTCCTTTTTTGAGACAGAGTCTCACAGTAATCTATGGGCTTAAGCTATTCTCTTGCCTCAGCTTCCCAAATAGCTGGGACTACAGGTGCCCACCACAATGCCTGGCTATTTTTTTGCTGCAGTTGTTATTGTTGTTTAACAGGCCCAGACCAGTTTCAAACCATCCAGCCTCGGTGTGTGTGGCCAGTGCACTAACCACTGAGCATGGGTGCCAAGCCTCTTCAATTTCTTTCTTTCTTTTTTTGGAGACAAAGTCTCACTATGTTTCCCTCACTAGAGTACGTGGCATCACAGCTCACAGCAACATTCAACTTTTGAGCTAAAGCGATTCTCTAGCTTCAGCCCCCCAAGTAGCTGGGACTATAGGCACCTGCCACTACACCCAGCTATTTTCTTGTTGCAGTTGTCATTGTTGTTTAGCTGGTCCTGGCTGGGCACGAACCTGCCAGCCTCAGTGCATATGGCTGGTGCCGTAACTACTGTGCTATGGGCGCCAAGCCAGCCCCTTTAATTTCTTTCATCAATGTTTTATAGTTTGCAGTATACTGATCTCTTACCTCCCTGATTAAATTTATTCCTAAGTATTTTTTCATGGCTATTTCTTGTAAATAAGATTTTCTTTTGGTATCTTTTTGGAATAGTTCATATATTTCAAAAATGCTACTGATATTTATAAGTTGATTTTGTATACTGCAACTTTAGTAAATCCATTTATTAGTTCTAACAGCTTTCAGTGGAGTGTTTAGGGTTTTCTGTATAAATATCATGGCTACAAAAAGAGAAAATTTGATTTCTTTCTTTTGCCATTTGGATTCCTTTTTATTTTTTCTTTTCTTTGCCTAATTGCTGTAGTGAAGACTTCCAGAGTATGGTGAATAGCAGAGGTGAGTAGGCTTAGAGTAGGCATCTTTGTCTTGTACCTGATTTTAGAGGACAAGCTTCCAATTTTCATCATGGAGTATAATGTTAGCTATGGCTTGTCATTCATGGCCTTTATTTAGTTCAGATACATTTCTTATATACTTAATTTGTTAAGAGATTTTATCCTGAAAGGGTGCTAAATTTTGTTAATTTTTTTTCTGCATCTATTGAGATGATTAGGTGATTTTTGTCCTTAATTATATAAACGTGACATACCACATGTGTTGATTTGCATGTATTGAACTGTCCTTACATCCCAGGGATAATTGTTACTTTGGTTTTAGGTTTTGTATCAGGGTACTGCTGGCCTTGTAAAATGAGTTCGAAAAATTCCTTCCTCTTCAATTTTTTTGAACAGTTTGAGAAAGACTGGTATTTTTTTTTTTTTTTTTTTTTTGACCAGGGCTGGGTTTGAACCCACCACCTCTGGCATATGGGGCTGGCGCACTACTCCTTTGAGCCACAGGTGCCGCTCCTAGACTGGTGTTCTTTCTCTAAATACTTGGTAGAGGGCCAAGCACAGTGGGTCACGCCTATAATCCTAGCACTATAGGAGGCCAAGGTGGGTGGATCACTTGAGCTTAGGAGTTCTAGACCAGCCTGAGCAAGAGAATTCTGTCTCTAAAACTAGTCAGGTGTTGTGGCAGGCACCTGTAGTCCCAGGTACTGGGGAGGCTGAGGCTAGAGGATCAATTGAGACCAAGAGTTTGAGGTTGCTGTGAGTTATGATGCCAGGGCAACAAAGTGAGACTCTAAATAAATAAATAAATAAATATTAGGTAGAATTCAGCAGTGAAGCCATGAGGTCCTGGGCTTCTACAAAGAAGAATTAATGACCATTCCTAATATCATGTACACATACATGACTAATTATACAAAAACCTACATTATTATCTTGTTTTTAGTGAATATGTGGAGCTTGTTAGGCTTATCTCTTTTTTGTTTTCAACTCTAAATATTTTAATATATAAAACACTGCAATCAATGAAGCATAAAAACACTGGTTTTATACTTCTACTCAGAAATATAAATGTCTTTTATATGGTAAATAATTTGTAAAAGTTCCTGAATGGCAATGACTATAAATTTTATTTATGCACAAGCTTGTAATGTATTCAACAGATAGTTTAAAAATGATTGTTGTTATAGACATGGGGCTTAATGTGTTTATGTCTTCAGGTCCAGAATGTCTTTTTCTTTTTAATATAGATGCACAATGTAACCATCTCTTCTTTATGATACATCAAATACCGCTTTCTTTCACTGACTGCAACAGTTTGACAAAGTAACACACTTGTAAGCAAATATTGCAAATATGTTATTAGACCATTTTTCTTTCTCTGTTGGTTCACATTACACAGATTTACAAATTCAGCTGAAATAGGCAAATGCCAGTGAGCTTCCTTTTTTTTATTGTTGTTGAAAAGAAATTAGTTAGTTTTTATTTATTTTGATAGGTTTAGGGTGTGCAAATGTTTTTATGTTACATGGATGAGTTGTATAGCAGTAAAGTCAGGGATTTTGGCGTACATGTCATCTGAATAGTGTACATTGTACCAGATAGGTAATTCTTGATCTCTCACTTCCCTCCCACTCTCTCCCCTTCTGAGTTTACAATGGTCATTATACCACCTTATATGACCAAATATACCCTTGATTGCTCTTCTACTTATAAGTGAGAACATGTGGTATTTATTTCTCTGCTCGTGAGATACCTCCCTTAGAATAATGACCTCCAGTTCCTTTTGGGTTGCTGCAAAAGGCATTATTTTGTTCCTTTTTATAGCTGAGTAGTATTTTGTGGTATTTATTTATTTATTTTTTTATTGAATCATAACTGTGTACATTAGTTCAGTCATGGAG
>CAUYRH010141532.1:0-28663 GCA_963574655.1 Perodicticus potto
AAAATTACTAAATGTAGAATATAAATGTCTTCATATAGTGATTAAAAGGCCATTTAGGCTATGTTAAATAGTTGAATGAAAATATTTCAGATTGTATATAAAGTCAGCACATTGTGCCCCATGATTGCACCAATGTACACAATTATGATTTAATAAAAATTAAAAAAAATGTGAATCAGAATAGGAGGTTTTAGCATCATTTTGCATCATATTTTAAGGTTCACAAACATCAGTTTTTAACAATTAACTATTACTGAAATATTAAGTTTATATATGTATGTGTGTGTGTGTGTGTATATATATATATATATATATATATATATATCTATATATGGCTGTATGCATTCTTTTTCTAGTATAAAACTAGGAAAGAATTCCTTTCTTTTCTTTTCTTTTTTTTTTTGGCAGTGTTTTTTTGGCCGGGGCTGAGTTTGAACCCACCACCTCCAGTATATGGGGCCGGCGCCCTACTCCTTTGAGTGACAGGTGCCACCCCAAGATGCCTTCTTTTCTCACCCTGTCCATAATTTTTCTTGGTGGCTTGAGGTTGGAGAAGGGCTAGGGAATGGTGAAGAATAATATTTATTCATGGTAATTCAATGATGGAAATTTTTCTTTGGTTTGAAGACACTGTACATTTTAGATATATTTACAGTGTTTCCTGATATATTTATAACTCTACTTTTTCCATCCTACTCTCCAACCATACACATCTTTGTGTTCCCTGATTCTTCTAATTGAAGTAAATATAAAATGAATGCCTTAGTCTCCATCAAATTCTATACTCACTGAAAGATGGTATGTTATGTGCCTCCCGAGTATTCTACTGTGAGCTCAAAATAAGGTCAAAATAAATTGTTAAGTGAACTAGAAAACTATCTTTTAATGAAGGATAAGCTACCGTTACAAGTATCTATTTAATTACAAGTTCAAACATTACTATCAATCCACTTATATGTTGCTGGGTTACTATGTAAACCACTATATTCTTTCTTACAGGCTGAAAAAATAGGATGTTTCACCCTTATTTGTGATGATCAAAATAGAACATAGAGGCTCAGTGCCTGTGGCTCAACGGGCTAAGGCGCCAGCCACGTACACCTGAGCTGGCAGGTTCAAATCCAGCCTGGGCCTGCCAAACAACAATGACGGCTGCAACCAAAAAATGCCTGGGCGTTGTGGCGAGCACCTGTAGTCCCAGCTACTTGGGAGGCAGAGGCAGGAGACTCGCTGGAGCCCAGGAATTGGAGGTTGCTGTGAGCTGTGATCCACAGCACTCTATTCAGGGTGACAGCTTGATGCTCTGTCTCAAAATAAATAAATAAAACATAGAACCCCATTAGAACATAGCACTTCATCAATATGTCAGTCCTATGATAAAATAGGTTAGGCTGCAATTATCTTTTTCTGTCATCAAATAGAATGAAGCACTTGGTGAATCTTCTGTCCATTTTTCTTTGTGATTGTTCATCTTCTTGTTGTGTACATGTTCTTTATATGTACCATATATTCTCTATATACATATAGCAAATACCTTCTTTCAGACGTAGGCTTTCTATTTCATTTTTTACATAATAGTTTTTCATAAATAGTTCTGAGTTATAATAGCTGAACTTACCAGCTAATTTCATATTTCCATTATGTATAATTTTGTTTAGTTTGTTTCTTGTTGTTTATTACATTTTTTTCCCAAACTCCAAGGTCATGAAGTGCTATCCTAAATGTCTCTCAGCATTGTCCAATAGATTTTTCTACACTGATGGGAATATTTTGTATCTGGCCCGTTCAATACCATCACCACTAGCTACTGTGACTATCGAGCAGTGGAAATATGGATAGTGTGACTGAGTAGCTGGATTTGTTCTTTTTTGAGACAGGGATGTCTAGCTCTATTTCCCTGCCTAGAATGCTGTGGGGTCATCATACGTCACTGCAAACTAAAACTCTTGGCTTCAGGCAATCCTCCTGCCTTGGCCTTCAGAGTGCTGGAATTACAGGTTTCGGCCACCATGCCCAGCTTACTGTTTGGTTTTAGTAATAACTTACATACAAGCAAAGGGCTGTTTCTTCATGGTGTCTGGTTTATATTTTCTGTTTGATAATTTTGCTACCTACGGTCTTTATGAACCTGATTCTGCTATCTGTAGTTTCTCCTGGTTCTTGCTTCATAATGCCTCACAAATATGCATTTCTTGGGTATTTATCACGTGACAATTGCTTGAAGCCTGGGTTAAGCTGGATTCTTAGAGAGAGAGTTTGCATTACCCTGTGTTGGGGCCTAGGAAATCTGCCAACATCATAAACTGTAGATGTCTTGAATTACCTTGGTGCTATGAAATTGTGTTACAAAGCCAAGTGAGGGATGGCCATGGATTATTAATCCTCAGATGGTATTTTGTGCTCCTCTTCACCAGCATGAAATTTAGGGGTAGACTAGTTTCTTTGCAGACATCAGCTGTGTGTGGTTGTGAGTGTGTATGTGAGGGCACGCATGTGTGCCTGTGTGTGTGTGTGATACTGAGAGCATATTCCTGGTACAATGATGATACCGTTTTATGAGTTCTGGGTGGGGGAGGCATGTCACTCTTTGGACGCAGGCTGTTGCAGTCTGGCCTTAGGCTTTGTGACCTGTTGCATGCACCTGTGGGCTGCCCCAAGTCCAAGTCCTTCTAGGTTATCACATATCCCAGGAAAGAACCTGGGTAAAGTTCCCTCCCAGCCATCTCGTTTCCCCTGTCAGCTTTATTTTCTGTATATTTCTTACTTTCTTGCTATCTATTTTTCCTATTTTTTGTGCAATTTTAGTTGCTTTCAATGGAAGCATTTTTACATTAGAAAGAACAGAGACTTGCCCAGATAAACTCCATAATGTGAAATACAGGGGACTTTCTTGCAGCCTGGTTTTACGGGACCTTGCAGGATTGGTAATGCAAGGCTGATTTTCTTCATGGCCTAACAATTTCCCATTTGTTACAGTGCTAGATGAACTCACACTTCTGTTGTCCAACACAATCAACTGACTCAGTCTGTCCATGTATTACTTCAGATTCTTGAGATAGAAAATAAAATTGGCTTAGCATCACTTACAGATAGTTGTTAAGATATACTATTTAAGAACAATACATGATTAGAACTCCGAACTCTGTAACCAGACTGGCTGGTTTTGAATCTTGAGCTCCAAATCTTGCTAACTTTGTAGTTTGAGAAAATGTTTTAGTGCTTGTGTGATTCACTGTCTTCATCTGTAAATAGGAATGATGATAATAGTAGCCTATCTTGTAGCTGTAGTGAGGAATAAGTGAGTTTCTGCACGTGGAAAGTTAAAAGTCAGAGTAATGGCTTGGATATAATAGCTACTGAATAAATATTGGTTACTTTCCCCTTTCATGTTCTACTCTGCTGTGGCCTGGGGTTAGGGTCCTGTGGTACCGTGGAACCAGCATGTGACCTAGGTATGTGCCCTCAGCACCATCCAGAAGCAAATTGAAGGAAGCGGAGGCAATAGCAAAATCCCTAATGTGGACTGGTGAAATAAAAATAAAACAACTTGTCAGCGTGGGGAAACATTTTTATTTCATAATGTCCTTTATGTAAAAATATACATTAAGTGACAAAATTATTACCTAAGGAAGATATTTACGCCCAAACTTACATTAACTGAGTTACATTATCTGTAACTTTTTACATCTGAAATTTGTCCTGTTTCAATTTATCCTTTATTTATTGCTAATTTATTATCTATGAAACACTGTAGTATGTAGGCAGAGCATAATGAGGATGAAAGAAGAATGTATTGGTAGGCACTATTAGCCGTTAAGAAAGTAAAATCATGAGTATTTTATAGAAAATAATCTCTTTTTCTCTTTCTAAATAATTTTAAGAAAATGTTAAGCATTTCGAGGAATAATTTTTTTTCCTGGCCTACTTTTAAGTGCCTGAGGTTTTATTGATTGTTTTTGGTTTTGGAAGGGAAGAACATATGATGTAAAAAGGTAGGTCTGGGCTCATTCGAATTGCCCCCAAATGAGCACATCTGGCTGTGTTCTGGGTTATTTCCAGGTTCTTTGTATCTTAAAAATGAATGAATAAAGCTAATAACGCTTTCCGTTTGCACAGTCTTTTTCAGTGAATGTGTTTTCACTGATTCATTTTATTAATTTAGGGAAGTGGACCGATGCTATAAGTCTCTGCTTTACGGATGATTACAACTGAGGCTCAGGGACCTTCAGTGACTCACTCAAGTCATATGAGGAACGCAGAGTAGAGCCAGGCGCAGACACACGGGACCGGACCGCGTTCCAGGCTCCTCTTCCTTTGACAGCCACCCCCCATGGCACAGAAACTCATACACAGCTGGGCTTGTGTTACGGTGAGCCTAAGCCATAGTTTTCTACTCACTTTTCCTTTGATTGTTTTGTTGCAGGCTCACAGCTAATGACAACTTGTGTGAGTTACATGAAAGGGAAGACAAATCTGGTAAAAACAAGAGTGATATGGATTGTGACCAGGACAGTTTTTATCCCTTTGCCACTGAGTAAAATGGATTTGAACTTTTCATCTGAATGTTTAGCATGTGGGAGTTCAGCATGTACCAACAAGAGCCTTTGTTCTTGCAACATTGGTAAATATTTGTAAATGTTATTTGATGCAGTTTTTTCCCCCTACTCTCAAGAACAAGGAGAGTGGTTGTTAAAAGTACTCGACCTTTAAATGCAGAGTGTTTAAATTAATTCATGTTATTACTTTAGTTTCACAGCTGAGTTGTCTTGTAAATAAAAAGTTTCCCTCATTAGAAATGAAGCCAATCTTTCAGGTCCCCGTAGGGCCCGTATTGCTTGCAGTGTGCCACGCTTCATACATTGACCCGGAACCCAAGAGAATTTACTCACAATTGGTGAATTAAACCAGAAATAATTTCCTGTGGCATAATGTCACAATCTCAATGCTGAAAAAACCCATTAATTTCTTTGGTGCTTAATTAGAAAAATTTAAATGAATTCAAAACACGCAAAGTTTGATAGACCACTCTTTGGATTTCTCGTGCTGTGTAAAGTATATATCCATTTCTTATGTAAACTTATAATGCAATATAATGCATTTTCTACATGTACATAGGTGTTATAATGAAATTTCTACATGTATATAGGTATGTGTGTGTGTGTGTGTGTGTATTCACCTGTCTTTCAATTTTTATCTTTTCATGTTTGATGTTTGCCATTAATTTTGCTAGAGAGAAACTTTAACTTCGTAAGGAAAGATATTATACCTTTAAGTAATGATATGTTTTTGCCTCAAACTGATGTGAGAACTCTGTGCAAATCTGTCACCTCTGCTCAGTTCCCTTTTGTTTTTTTAATACATTTGGCGGTCTTCCTCTAGACCCGGGCCTCCTTCGGAGGTTCCTCCTTTTCTCTCTGTAACCTGACACTTTTTCTGAAACCTCTGCTTTTTCTTTACTTACTCATTCGTTCAGGGACACGTTTCCGTGCTCACCACTCCTGCCCCAGCGGTCTCCCCCTGCCGTCCTGTACGGCCACTGCCCACACAATATTTTCATTCAGCGTCCCTGTTTCACAAACCTATTAATTAACAGGCACCCCGTCATCGGTGTTGGATATGGTAGGGTTGTTCCTGACGTTGTTTATCATCACATCTAAGTTTCACTAAACCCTTAAGAGTTTGGTTGCATCCGTGAATCTCGTATCTGCTCCATTGTTTCGCCACTGCTTTAGTTTCTTCTTTAGTTTTTTCTACGGAACAATTCCATGTCTATTCTCTTTTCTTTTTTATAACTCTCCACATTGCCTTCAAAGCAAATTTTACTAAACAACCAAATCGAAGCATATCCGTCTCCTGCTTGTCATCCTGCCTTGGTCCTCATTTTCGGTTGGAATCCCCACCTTCCCTTCTAGGGCACGTTTTCAGCCTCGGTTCCTGCCCTTTCTCACCATTCATTCAATAATTCTGGGCCGTCTGATGCTTGTCCTCATCAGGAATTATGCCTTGGAATATGCTGCGCTTTATATCTGAAATGATCTGTCAAAACTTCTCCTGTAACTGCTTGTCTTTCACAACACAATTCAGTTGTCCTTTCCTCTGGGAAATTATGCCAAAGTCCCACGTGAAGTATCCATTGTTTTCACAAAACCTTAATTGACTCCTGTGTTAGCTTTTGGCAAATTTGACTATAAATGTATATCTATGTACCTGTCTCCCTTACTATGTGGTGAGGTAAAAACACACTTTATTATTTTTGGAGGTGTGTACTGTGATGCCCCCTAGGTCAGGGGCTGGGACATAACCTCAGTTTACCAGCTAAATCAATCAATCAATTAATTGCTGCCCCCTCCAGTACCTGAATTAAATTATTCCACCCTTAGTACAGAGATAAAAATAATTTCTCAAGACAACATTGGTTTCTCAAAAGATGCTTTTCTATCTTTATTCATATTCAATTTGCCTATTTGTGTCTTTATGTGCTATTATCTGTCTTAGTAAGTTTAAGCTGCTAGACCAAAGATGATGTGAACTGGGCAGCTGAACCGTGAGACTTTACGATTCTGGAGGCTGGGAAGTTGAGGATCAAGGTGCTGGCCAATCTGGTTCCTGGTGAGGGCTCTCTTTCTGGCTTGGAGACGGCTATGTTTTTGCTGTCCTCACATGATGGGGTTGGGGGAAACAGAGTAAGTTAGTAAGTTCTTTGTTATTGTTTTTTAAGAGTGCTAACCCGATCTGAAGACCTCACCTTCACCACAGCATCTAAACCTACTCACCTCCCAAAGTCCCCATTGCCTTACACCATCATACTGGGGGGTTAGAGTGTCAGTACACCAATTTGGAGGTGAAATAAACATTTAGATCATGACATTTTTACCTAAGCCTATCTGCCTGTCTCTATTTCCGCCGTATACAATGGTAGAACCTAGCAATCATTCATTGATTTCTAAAGTAATTATAATGAAATTTTCTACCCAAAAGCAGTATTCCTGATCAGTAAAATGATATCCTCTTCTCATATTTGTTTAAAGATATTACAGCCAGTATACATATTATATTATCTTATAAGTAACAAAAATGCAAGAAAATAAATTCTTTTTGTGAGCAACTTTTAAATGGAAGCAATTGGCCATATTTATAAGCCTCTGCAATGAAAACCTTCCATAACAAGGCATTTAAGAGTCTGCACCTATGTGGGATTTGTCTGTCCAGTTTTCTTTTTTATTTTATTTTATAATTTTTATTAAAGCATAGTTACTGCCTTTCTGTCCCCAAACTTCTGAACTCTCAATTCAGTAGATATTCCTTTACAATGTGTGTTTACCGATATTTAGCCTGTCCTTTAAGGGTAATTCAAGCTCTAACCTTTTTAATGTTGCTTACCTTGATAACTTCAGCTAAAAGAATTTATTTCCCCTTTTTACTTTTGATTGGAACATGCTTCTGGTACTCATTGTATATTATTTTGTCCTTTTTTTCAATGCATTGTATGTAAACTTTTTGGAGAAAGACAGCATATTTAGATAATTTTACCTTACTTGGGAGGAAGTCACGTGCCTTACTCACAGTAGGCCCAAATCAATAATTGTCAAAACAAGGAACCGAGTGTTGAGAACCGCATCGGTGTTGCGGTCGTCGTGATACACCCTGACTCTGCCTCTTCCTCTTTATACGCCACAGAAAATTCAGCAGAATGATGGCACTCTGGTTCGTGGTCCCTTCTCTGGGTGTGGTACATTTTTTCAAGTTCACAGTCCTCTCCCCTGAGCATTATTGTAGCTTAACCATCAGGTTCCATGAATGGGTTCTCTTGTGCAACTCTTTTAAAATGTGAACAGATTTTATGTCTTTCATAGGTTAAAATTGATCCAAATTACTTGCAAAAGGTGGTAGTTAGCCATAATTGGAAGATGATGCTTTAGAAGCACTGGCCATTTATCAGTGGTGTGAAAATTGGCAACTTGCTAAACTTCTTTGAGGCTGTTTACATTGATGAAATATGTGTGCTTCAACTTTTTATTTTGTATCAGAGTTGTTACAAGTCCTGAATGAAACGCAGGTGGAACCTACTTGGCTCACGTGGAATGAACAGCGAGCTCCCTTCTTCCAACTAATGACCGTGGACTGAATAAGATGCTTCTTAGCACAGACTCAAATTGCACTGTGAGAAAACCTATCATAATAGCTCTGAGACTTCAAGTTTTGAAAATTATTAGGTCAATAGAATACATATGCATTGAGTTTCCAGTACAGGTTTTTTTTTTTTTTTTTTTTTTTTCCGAATAACTATTTCATAATGAACTTGTAAAGTTAGAATGTAAGCTTTCTAGGTGCCAGTTAAAGATTAAGGTAATTCCCTGATAAGATTAAATGATTAAAATCAGTGGTTTCATGGTATCCTTGTGGGGAAGGCCTTCAGTTTTTTTTCTTATTTTGGTCAAATCACATATTTGGAAAGATAAAATATATTATCTTTGTTTTCAAGGACAGATAGCTGAAAAATTTGCCTATATATCTATTATATTCTTTTCTCAGAGAAGATATTTGGGAGTACATATTAACTTTTCAGGTAGCTTTAGCTTATTTTTGGTTAAAATTCGAACTTGGCAACATTTCAGAATAGTTTTAGGGTCAAGGTGAGGTAGAGATTGATGGAAATGTGCTTTCAAGCTGCATCAGTCTGGTTTCCTGAAGAGTTTGACACATCCTGCAAGTCCACTTCTCCAACTGTTACTAGCAATTGGATTTATTTTCTGTCTGAATTTGAGCTCATGTCTCAAGCAAAGACATTTGGCCTTCTGGTGCTGGAACTGGCCTTTGGGAAGAAAATGCTTCCATTCTGTACTTTTGTTCCTAGCAAACCGTCAAGTCAGTTACCCACCGATGACAAGCCTCAGATATTCTGGGATATAAAATTTGAAATAGATGGAGATATCTGGTGGAAAAAGAAAATTGGTACCTGACTCCCCAAGACCTGATAGTGTAACATGGTGTAGCAGAGGTGGTGGGTGAGTCAACGTAAACAAAACCTGGCTGTGCCGCAGGGATGTGAAATTCGTGGGTGTGATTTGTGTGCATGTTGGTCTGTGTGTGTGGGGTGAGGTGGAGAGAGTTAAATAAGCAAATAACCCCTTGTCATGTAAGACAGACTGTAAGGACCACAGGAGAGAGAACCAAGTCTGAGCACTGTTTCTCCTGAGAAAGGAGAAGTGACATTTTCATGGGAAGGTGCCACTTGGAAGGCATTTTTGCCCCTGGGTAAGTGGGATGAGGAAAGGGTATGGTAGTAGAGAGAAGACTCAGCACAAAGGCAGGGGAGGGAAGGGTTTAATTCACTTTGTTGTAGACTAAGAAAATAGGAATAAAAAAGATTAAGCCTATGTGCTAGAATGTGATATGCTTTCGCTTTTAGGCACATTTGACAAAGTGTGATTTTAAACTTGTAAGTTCAAGTGGTAGAAAAGGAACTTGAAGTTTCCAACCCTGCTTTTCTTTAGTTCTCTAACCCTGTGTGGGTTTCTCACCATCAGCGCTATTGTTATCTTGGATTGGGTAATTCCTTCTGGGGGGGATATTTAGCCCCACCCCTGGCCTGTCCCCAGCACTGGGACTAGGGTTGAGCAGGGGACACAATTTTAGGGAGGTATCCAGTCTCAGGCGGCGTGAACTTGAATCCTGCACTTGCACAGCCCTGGGAATGAGGCCTCGGTCATTCAGGGCTGGGGGCACCGTCCTGCCCCACCTGGCACTGCCTGTATCCATGGGAAGCCAGCAGCAGCCACAGGCCTCCAAACATTGCCAAATATCTGGGAAGGACAACATTGCCCCCGAAGAGTCACTGTGTTCTAACTGGAATAATTCAGCATGGTTGGTTTTTATTTTTTATTTTTTTTGGTAAAATGCCCAAAGTCGCAGCCAGCAGGATGACCTTTTTGTACTTAAAGTAGCAAGTAAATACAGGTGTACTCTAGGGAGGGGGCACAGCGTGGGGAGAGAGGGGCGTGAAGAGCACCGTGGAAAGAAATCTCTGAGTCGGGGAGCGGATGGGGAATGCATTAGGGAGAGCCCAGGTGAGGAAAGCTTCCTAAAGGTGAGGACCCATTATGCTGCTGCTAACAGGCGTGACTTCCAGGCTGTGGCTGCACCGAAGAAGAAGAAGAATAACTCTGATGCTCGTTTTGGAATGGATATGGCAAGATTTTGAAGTATATTTTCCTGATCCCTATAGAAATGCTGAAAATAACTACAATAAATGGGTGCTTTATTTTCTTTTTCTTTTTTTTTTTGCTAGATATTCCAAGTGTTTTCTTTTGTTTTAAACAAGTGAACAATTTATTAAGATATTAAGAATTAAAGATATACTGTGATACAGTACAAGCAAGACACTCAAGATAGGTATAATAGTACTACTCACAGAAAAACTTAAATTTAACCTCAAAAAAAAATCACAAGACAAAAGAGAAAGCAATTTCACTGTTATAAAGTAAGCTATTTCATGCAAAGTATTAACTCTGCGCCCCCAAAGCCCAACCTCCCAACAAACAAAAAACTATCTGGGAATACTGCTATGCTAACATATTAACCACAGTATAATCATTCATAGGAAAATAGTAATTAAGCAATGATTTAAATGAAATAACAAACTTCAAACTATCATAAACTCATAGACCACAACGATTTTACAAGACAAGCAATTCCAGAAATCGTATAAACAATAAAAAAAGAAGAAATGTTTCAATTTCATCCTACTTGATCTGGATACGCCTGATATTGAAATTGGAGAAAATATATTGTTGTAAAGGGAAATTACAAACATGTTCCACTTATAAATGAGGATGCAATACCCTAAACAACATATTGACAAGTTGAATTAAAAAATTATTGTTTAAGTAATGTACTTTGGTCAAAATTGAATCCAATTTATATGAAAGTCAGTCACTATTTTCTTTTTTTCTTTTTTATTTTGGATTGTTGCTTTATTTTCTTTTTACCCGATTAGGCAGTCTTCTTGGTTGGTGCTTTATTGAGCTGCTTATATCTGCTGATCTCAGCTGTACCCGAGCTTACTCTCTTCTATTTTCTTGGCCTTCGAGGGAAGCATTCACGGGAACTGCGGTTTGTGCAGGGCACTTCCGAGATCACAGGCCGGTCTGCCAGTGTGGACACTGATCGTATCGGTTCCTGCGAGATCACAGAGACACACATGTTCTTAGGGTCAAACGAGAGAGTTACGGTTGCACAATGTTCAGGTGGAGAGGTTAAGCCTTAACATCCCAGGTGTCTCACGTTCATTGATGTGTCAACCAGCACGTTGCTACATTTCTGGCCACACTTACTTCAGAAGTTGGCAAGTGGTAAAGCAACACATTAAATCGTTCAGTTTAAAATCTCACTAACTTCTGCCAAGCTTTGTGTTTTGTATTTTATCTCCACTTAATGCTCAGTAACCCTTGGTGGTGGTGGTGAATAATCATCCCTGTTTTACGGGTATAGAAACTAAACTCAGGCAGGTTCCTTAACTGGCTCACAGTCGCATGGTTAGGATCACCTGACTCCAGACGTGCCAACTCCAGAGTCCTTGTTCTTAAATACTCCTGCAGGCCTTTCTGCGGCCGGCCTTGTAGATCGTATAACGCGGCACCAGGAACACTGTGTGCTTTGTGAGCAGGTTTACGATAAGTGATCAATGAAATTCTAATGCTCTTAAGCATCATTTATCTTGTTAATGACAAAAATTATTCAATATGCTTGTTAAAGCGTGGTAAGGAAGACTATTCAGGACCATTGCCAGAGATACAAGAACCATTGTAATAGGGTTTTGAAATGGGGGACGAGACGGGGCTTAACTTTTAAACACAGCAGAGGCAAGTGGACATTTATAGCCAAGGAGCAGGGATGGAAAAGTAGAGGAGACACCAGAAGTAGGGGGGATTCTTGACAAACCAACCTAACAGGATTTTTTCTGACGACGGGCCAGGCCATCAGACAGTGGAGGAGGAAGAACCTGATCAGATTCTGAGGGTGATCAGATATCAGGGGTGTGAGGGTCTTACGAAACTGACTTAGCAGGGCTGTTTACTAAAACTGGATTTTACAAGGAAGCACCAAGATGGGCTTAGAAGGGTGAGCAGCCTGATTGAAGTTTGGCCAACCGGAGACTGTGACAGTGAGTGATAGGGAAATGAACAATGATCTCTCTTCCCTTTCTCCTTTCTTTTTTCCCTGGTACAGGCCCAGATGTAAATTATATTCAAAAGAAGGATGGAATGCAATCTGAAAGTTGTTCCTCGCCTATTGTGGTTTCCATATTCTAGTTCAGCTCATGCCTTAGAAGAACGAACTACCATTTCAGAACTATTCACTCACCCAGTATCAGTAAACGCCGTCCAAGGCCGCCAGAGTTCTTTTTCTGTGGCCTAACGCTAGAATATTCGCTTGCCATTATTCATTATGGTCCCAGAGCCATTAGCTTTTGCCATTAGAAACTGTACTGCACTAACGGTGTTAACAGCCGGATGTATGTGCCCCAAATTCTCATTACCTGCTGCTGACCTCTTCCTATAAATCTCAGTGTGGAGTTACCAGCTTTCCACTCGTTGGCCCTAATTGGAAAGTTCTGTGCTATACCCAGGTATGAAACGCACTGTCGGAACTTGAATTTCTGCCCCTTATTAACATCGCCTTTGTGACTTATTTCTTCAATTCTCTTTCCATTGGAAACCCAGCTGAAACAAATTCTTCAGCTTTACCTATGAAGGGAAGCCTGTGGGAGAACAAACACATCACACGTCCTGAAACCCTGCAGCACAGTCGGGAGCACAGCCAACACGTCTGCCATTAGAGGATATTAAAATGCCCTTTACTAATTAATTACTTTCACACCATTTTTTTTTGCACTCAATCATCTAGAAACAAATTCATGAATTTTTCAGCACTTTGAAACTCATTTTACCATTTGAAAATCACGTATCAGTTATACAATAGTAAATTTCATGAAGGGTTTGCAAGGAGTTGTATTATAACTTCCCAAAACCTATCTGTGTTTCAGAGGGATTTTATTTTGTTAGGAGTCCTGTATCACCTACAAAGGGAAACAGGGAATATTTCTGACCTGATTCATCCTTTCCATCAGAAAGGCAACATTTCCCTGAGAGAATCCTTGAATGATTTTAATGGATTTCCCATGGAAATCGTATGTTCATGCTGATGACTTTCCAGCAGTCTGTCACCATATCCCTCTTGAGAGGAAGGTGGACTGTACCATACTTAGAACATTCGATGTCCCAGCTCTAGGTTTTTACATATATTAATAATGACATACTAGAAATCAGTATTATTCAAAAAGATTCATCTTACGTGCATACTTAGAAGGGTTTTAGTACATATTTAAATATTTAAATAGTTATTTTACTGATTTCAATTAAATAGCACTTACTTTGTAAAAAGGGCGTGCAGAGGAGTCCGGCATTGTTTTCTGTGTGCCGCTTATTGAATGAAGAGTTGCCTTGAGCCGCACTTTAAACACCGACAGTAAGGAAAGTTGATGAGCAAACATAAGGTCCAGGCATAATTTTTGCAAATCCAACACCACCGGTAAGCAAAACAGGACTCAAATAATCCTCATGCAACCTGCACACCTCTGGGAGTGTGCTGAATGTGAGTTTTGTTCTTCCATTTTTTTCCTGTGAAAAACTGATTAACCAGTCTTCAAATAAATGAACAAACTTCAAAAGCATATACAATGAAATAATCAAAATAATATAGGTTCTAATTATTAGGGACGCTGAGCATTTTTCATATGTTTATTAGCCATTCCTCTGTTTTCTTTAGAGAAGGTTCTATTCATCTCTCTTCCCCAGTGATCTAAAGGATTGCTGGCTTTTTTATGTTTATTAATTTGAGTTCTCTGTAGATCCTAGTTATCAAGCTTTTGTCCGAGTCAAAATATGCAAATATTCTTTCCCAATGTGTAGGTTGTCTGTTTGCTTTGGTTATTGTCACCTTAGCTGTACAGAAGCTTTGCAGTTTCATTAAGTCCCATTTGTTTATTTTTGTTGTTGTGGCAATTGCCTTGGGAGTCTTTCTCATGAAGTTCCTCCCCAGGCCGGTAGCTTCCAGTGTTTTCCCCACACTTTCTTTGAGGATTTTCGTTGTTTTGTGTCTTAGATTTAGGTCTTTTATCCATCTTGAATCTATTTTTGTGAGTGGAGAAAGGTGCGGGTCCAGTTTCCGTCTTCTACATGTGGACATCCAGTTCTCCCAGCACCATTTATTGAATAGGGGTTCTTTCCCCCAGGGTATGTTCTTGTTTGGTTTATCAAGGATTAGGTGGCTGTAGGATGTTTGGTTCATCTCCTGGTTTTCTATTCAGTTCCAAATGTCGATGTCTCTATTTTTGTGCTAATACCATGCTGTTTTGATCACTATGGCCTTGAGGTACAGGCTAAAGTCTGGTAGGCTGATACCCTTGGCTTTGTTTTTATTGTTAAGAACAGCCTTGGCTATATGAGTTTTTTTTTTGTTGTTCCATACAAAATGAAGAATTATTTTTTCCAAGTCTTGAAAGTATAATGTTGGTATTTTAATAGGGACAGCATTGAATCTATTGATTGCTTTGGGAAGTATAGACATTTTGATAATGTTGATTCTTCCCAGCCACGAACATGGCATGTTCTTCCAGTGTGGAGAACCCTCAAAGAACTCAAGCTAGACCTCCCATTTGATCCTGCAATCCTATTGCTGGGCATCTA
This sequence comes from Perodicticus potto, assembly GCA_963574655.1. Taxonomy (NCBI): domain Eukaryota; kingdom Metazoa; phylum Chordata; class Mammalia; order Primates; family Lorisidae; genus Perodicticus; species Perodicticus potto. Next base: position 14,748 of record CAUYRH010141532.1, read on the forward strand.
TCCAGAAGAAAAGAAAGAATCCTTTTATCACAAGGACACTTGTACTAGACTATGTATTGCAGCTCAATTTACAATCCCCAAAATGTGGAAACAGGCTAAATGCCCACCAACTCAAGGATGGATTAACAAGCCATGATATACACACACACACACACACACACACACAAACACACACACACACAATGGAATATTACTCAGCCACTAAAAAAGATGGAGACTTCACATCCTTTTTATTAACCTGGATGGATGTGGAACTTATTATTCTTAGTAAAGCATCACAAGAATGGAGAAATAAGAACCCTACATACTCAGTTCTGATATGAGGACAATTAAGGTCCTAGTACAGAGTGGGGATGGGGGATGGCGAGAGCTGAGAAAGGGAAGGAGGGAGGGGTTGTGGGGACAAGGGGACAAGGGATGTGGTTCACCTTTTGGGGTGGGACACAAATATAAGAGGGTCCTTCTTTAACAAAAGCAATTAATGTAACCTGCTTCTGTATACCTGTATGAATCCTCAACAGTAAAAAAAAAACTATATAGGCTCTAAATGAAAATCTATTTAGGATTATGATATTTTTTGAGAAATTATGAGTACTTTTTTATTCCTCTGATGAACTTATTTTTCCCAGCGTTAATGTCAAGAGACAAAGAAGAAAAAATATGTATGTAGAAAATTTTCATCATTGAAGACTGAGTTCAAATTATCATCCTGTTTTTCTAATCGTATGAAACAAAATTTTTTCAGGCCTTTTCTGATTAGTTTGTTCTAATAGAATGTTCAGAAAACATACTTTTCTTAAATTTGATGGGAAAAATATGTGTGCCAAGTAAGGATTTATTACTGAATATTGCTGCCTGCAGAGCTGCAGGGTGGTGGCTAACGTCAGCTGGAGAGAGAATAAATAGCACTTACTTTTGGATATACAGGGTACCATAAAGTTCATGAACAATTTTAAGCTGTGCACTATTTCAGATTGCACATGAACTTTATGGCCACCCTGCATAGTATGAATTTGATTAAATGAAGAGATTCCAGCTTTATGCCACTTCCGTGTGGTGGTTGACACATGTGGCCATCTGAAAGTGCTCATTGATACAGATTATAAACAAATAATTTCTGATAACAAATGAATGAGAAAATTTTGATTTTATTTTTAACATGGGCCGTTAGGAAAGGTTCCACTGTATTTACCAGCTTATTATAAAGGATACAACTCTGGAACAGGCAAATGGAGAAGATGCATTATTGGATGAGGGGTGCAGAGTGCCCCCGTACAGTTCTGGGAATAGCATCAACAGTGGTACCCATTTTTCTGCCACACCAAATGTAAATGCTTATAAGAAAATTTGGGGATGCTTCTGGAAACACAGGAGGCATTAGACTCTTAAAATTAGTAAGCAGACTCCAAGGAACCTGTGAATTACTTTACATTTTTAATATCTGACTGGGGGGGAATTTTATGATTAGCATTTATATGTTCTCTTGAAATTTTAGTGAATGTCCCTGATTAATGTCACTTGAAATCAAATCCTATGTGGCAGAATGCAGTGGTGTGCCTGTCCCACCAGGTACTCTGGACGCTGAGGGGAGGAAATCCATTGCTTAGTTCAGGAGTTCAAGTCTAGTTTGGGCAACACAACAAGAAATCATTTCTTAAAAGAAAATTATTTTAACTTGAACTCTTTGCATCCTATAGGGGGGAAAATACTTTAAAATTTTGCTTTATCAAATATTATGATTTGGTTTTTCTTCTGCTCATTCTAAGAAATGAAATGACTGAGATTCTGAAAAAAAAATACAGTGCCTTTCTTAAAATAATTTCAGATTTTATTCACCCAAGTAACAAAAGGATCCATGCCACTGTTGGCTACTAAAATTATTTATCATGCCAAGTGTTTGCTATTCTGTAGGATTTTTTCCTAATTTTTTTTTTAAATTTTCTACCATTTGGTTGACAGATATGCTGAAAGTTGTTGGCAGCTCCTGTCAAACATAGTGCTGCCTTGTGAACAACTGAAACTGCCCACCTTTCATTTGGCAACCTGATAAAGAGTCTGATATTCTAAATATATTTTCCAAGACACACACAAAAAGAATATTTTGGTGCTTAGCTGAAGTTCCCTTGGGGATTTTAAAACTAATGTTGTGTAACTTCTTTGAGAGGAGCTGCATATATGAAAAATGCCTTGTGTGGGCAAGATGAGAAATATGAAAAGGTTTACAGTCGAACGAAACATTGACAGCAACATTTGCATAAAAATCTTTTTAAAAATATATGTTTATAGGTGTATACAGACATGTACATATTATTTGAAATAACCTAACATAACTGTTTAAGCCTTATTTTCCCTATACTGGGAGACGTGATAGCTTTCAGGAGAGAGAGAAGTAGGACTGCAAACTAATACCACCTTTTTAGAAGGAAGTGTGGAGAACCCTCAAAGAACTCAAGCTAGACCTCCCATTTGATCCTGCAATCTCATTAACTAGGAATCTACCCAGAAGGAAAAAAAAATCCTTTTATCATAAGGCCACTTGCACTAGATTGTTTATCACTGCTTAATTTATAATCGCCAAAATATGGAAACAGCCTAAATGCCCCCCAACCTGGGGGAATGGATTAACAAGCCGTGGTATATGTATATACCATGGAATACTATGCAGCCATTAAAAAGATGGAGACTTTACATCCTTTGTATTAACCTGGATGGAAGTGGAACACATGCTTCTTAGTAAAGCATCACAGGAATGGAGAAGCATGAATCCTATGTGTTCAATTTGGATATGAAGACACTTAATGACCCAGTACACGGTAGGGGTTGAGGGAAGGGAGAGAAGAAAGAGGGAAAGAAGGAGGTCAGGGGTCATGGTTATGACACACCTTTTTGGGGTGGGACGCAATTATGGGAGGGACTTCACCTAACAAATGCAATCGATGTAACCTGGTTCTTTGTACCCTCAATGAATCCCGAACAATAAAAAATGGCATCCACAAAGGTATGTATCTAGATAAATCTCTATCCACTTCTTGCATCACATTGGTCTCCCAGAACGCGTTAGCAAAAGGAACCATTTTCCACATCTCTTATACCTACGTTCCCTTTTATTAAATTGGTACAAAGCAATCCTATTAAATTGTCTCTGTCTGTAGCCCCAGCCAGGGCAGAAGCATTGCATGTGCATCTGACACCAAATTTTCCTGAGTCTATTCTGATGCACAGTGGGTATCCATTTCTTCATTCATTCAAAAGCGTTTCCTGGCACCTACACTGCTTTCAATGGCTCTACTGTTCTGAACAAAAAGTGAAGTTTCTGCCTTGATAGTAAATGTAAAGTAGCTGTTGTTATTAAAGAGCCAACTTCTTTTCTGAAGTATGTACTTTTCAGATGAGTAGATACTACACTCGTGCGGCAGTTCTGAGGGTCATTATTGTACGTGTGTCGGCATGGAGATAAAACCAGTCTGTTGTGATTTTATCAGCAAAATATCACCTTTATAACTTCCCAACTTTTCTATTGTTACATTCAAGGCAGTCATTTTACCATGGGTATTTCTGATTGGAGGAGAGTCCCTTAACATTATTGGCTATTACTCTTCCCTACCTTTTTCACTTGTGAAATGAGGGAGCCAGTTCCAACGCTTCTCCCCAACTTTACTGAACTATTCTTGATTGCACCTTCCAACACGTATCAGTTCCTTTCTGTAGAGAACCTTTGTGACCTTCTCTTAGACATCAGTAATAAGGAAGCTGAGAGCTTTTGTACAGTGATGGGAATATCCCACCCTTTTTGAATATCGAGACTGTATCCATGTTCCTGAAACACTGAAAACCTCTAACAAAGCAGATGTTCCATAATATTGCCCTAAACAGAAGGAAAAATCTGCATTTATACAGTTAAGATTATAATGCTAATTCATCTTAATTTAAACACAATCTAAAGCTGCTCAAACAATTTTCATGCTAGAGACCACCTTTGTGACTGGAACTGCTCATCTAACAAGAGCTTCAGAATGAATTTCCTGTCTTAGGTTTCACAGTGAGACATGGTCGTCTGTCTCCGTGCTCCCCACTCCCTCCAGCTCGAAGGCCCTACCTCTCCTCCCATCAGCCCTTGAGTATTCCTTTCCTTTAACAAGTGCCTGGAATCTGTTCCTGTTCTTCCTTCATCCACCCTGATGAGATGTCCTTCCTCGGTGCCACCACAAACTCAATCACGTGTTTATTTCACTTAGCACATTTTTCAAAACTGTTTCTAGGTTTGTATCATTTGACTGGACTGTGAACTTTTCAATACTGAGGACCTTATTGTGTTCGTCTTTGGGACTCCATACCCTATCACAGTACCCGGAATATACCTGGTGCTCGGTAACTGTGCATTTGAGGAAAGGATGAATAAATGCTAAGAATGAAGAAGGATCTGATTCTTCATGCAAAGGACAGAGCCTCGCAGCAGGTATATTCTGGAAGGGAGAACACAATTAAGAATTAAGGGATGATGGATTTTTCAGCTGTGATTGTGGTTGAAGTTATTGAATATTTGAGCAATAATGAAATGAAAGTTGAGTGAGGAAAAGCACTCAACCTAGGCCAGAGAATTGAAAGAACTGTGAATTAAGATTATGATATGGGGATCAGTTGAGATAGATACCAGGATTATTGTGAAGAATTTGGAAATTGCGTGCAGAGGAAAGAATGCTAAAATTTAAAGTAACTTTTTGAAAAGGCTTATAATAATTGAGAACGTAGCACAAAGAGTGTTGGGAAATTAATTTTAGTGCTATAAAGTACTGATGGGTTATCCCTTCTGGCACATCCTCAAAATACATTGACATTGTCAATTTTCAAAAGTTTTGGGATAAGTCAAATTTATTTCACTTAAAATTTATATAAAGTATTGGCCCAATATATTCCCTACCTAATTCATACCTTGCTTCCTGCACAGACTGTGCTGCATACTTTTATATGCATTATCTTTCATACTTACATCAATGTAATTATTCACATTTTACAGATGAAGAAACAGAGGGTCAGACAGCCCAATCCACTTGTCTTTGGTCATGGAGCTTTTAAGTACCAGACAGATCTGGCATTAAATGCACTTCATTTGAGTTGAAAGTCTATGCTTGTTCTCTGACCCAAAGCGTCTCTAAAAGATATGGAAGTTTTTGCACAAGTTTAGAAGCAAGCATGAAGATACCTAACATTGGTTACCTCTCACAGGACCATTCATTCATTTTTTCATTAAGCATTCATTGGCCTTCCAGGCACTGCTGGGTACGTCATAAGCAGTATATCTATATGTCCTTGGTGCATTTACAGTGGAAGAGACAGATATTAGAAATATAAGTGACTATATGATAATAATTTTGATACATGCTAGGGAGAAAACTGTAATGCCTTTGGTTAAGTAGATTACAGAGCAGAGTTCTCCTGCACTTAACTTCCCTATCGGCAAATGTCATTAGATTTGCAGTATAGTTTGTTGCTATCTAAGAAGATGCGTAAAATAAAAAGACGAGGGTCCCACAGCAGGGGAAACAAGCTGAACCACCTGGAAATATTATTCTCCAACGTCTTTTTGTATCACAGAGGGAATTTTGGTGAATTGGTTGGTATTTTTGAGGAAAACTGTGGTGTTACAATTAAACAGGTTTTGAAAATTTACCGAATGTCATATCTGTATTTCAGTTTGGGGCATTGACTTTGAAAGTATCTCTATGGCCTACACAATTCAGCAAAAAAAATAAATAAATAAAAGCACAATTGTCCATGGAAATGATTATTACATTGCCCTTTAAAAAGCAGCATCTGTCCTGCTACAGCTGTGAGCATGTGGGAGGTTTTGAACTGGAAATATTAATACAGCATTTGATAAGTTTAAATAATTGGCTTCAGGTATTGATAACATTTGGCATAAAATTACAGTAGGTAGTTGAACAGGAGAATTTTTTCACTTAGCATTTAATGAAATGGGGTGGTTAAAACAACATAAACAAAAACCCGTAGAGAAAAATGCAAGCGAATGGGAGCAGAACAAGGTGGAACTTTGCCAGGTATGAATAACAGTCTAGACAAGTGTTTTTCAACTTCTCTTTTGTAACTTTATAAAACTATAGTTAAACTTCCATGCACACTTAAATTATGCTAATCAAAAAAGAGCAAAAAAAAGAATATACTTAACGGTGCTTAGAGCATCTTTTGAAAGTGATTTAATTAATGATCTTTACATTTCAGAAGTTACCTTAGACCTGTATTATAAAATCATAAATAACTGATACACACACAATTTCTGAAAACTGAAGAAAAATCACAGTCCATGATCTGTTTGTTTGATTTTGATTTTCTTGCCAACAAACGTGTCTTATATCTTCACTTCACTTTCCTCCTTTACCTCTCACAATCTCTTAATAGACAGATGGAAAACTGGCAATTTCCTGATGTGTGAAGATATTTTTGTAATTATCTGCAAATCTGAGAGGCGTAAGACTATTTCGTAGCTGTCAGGGAGCAGTTGAAATGCTTTTCATGAAGTAAGCGAAAGCGTATGTGAAAGATAGAAGTTAAGCACAAACCCGCATCATGATGGAAACTGTTATCACCTGTCAGCTCCAGATACCGTGAGCCCTCGCTGTGAATGCCTTTCCTGGAGGCTCCCTGTCCTGTTAGCACTTCTCACTGTCTGCCCCTTGCTGTCTTTCTTGTGTACCGCCCTCCCAGGGAAGAAATTCTTAACTCGGATCTTGAAGAACGTATAGGAACTCTTCAACAGAAAGATGAGGAAGAGGATTCCTTAATAGACAGTGACACCTGTAAGGCAGCAAAGACCCACACGAATGAACTGGCGTGGAATGCGCTGGAAACTGAACTGAGGCCGGTGTTGTGAGCAAATGCAGGGCAAGGGAAGACGTGACATTGGAGGGGAATAAAGAAGAGAAACAGGCTCAGGCCAGATGGCAAAACCATTAAAGGTCAGGAAGAAATAATCACCCTGGGTGAGGACATCGTTCCTGCCCAGGAAGGGGCTCGTTGCACCGCTGGAGCAGGTGGGAAGGAGGGGGAGACAGAAGGGGCCACAGAAGTGTGCCAGGCCGTGAGGACGTGGTGGGAGCTCCTGCCTGATCTCGTGGCCTTTGTTTTCTCTGTGAATGAGAAACCCAGTCCATCACAGACAGTGTCTGCAGAGAGTCAGGGGACTGGAAGAGAAAGGAAATGTCAGAATTACACTTAATAAACAGCAAGGGAAGACACCAAGGTGTGTGAGAGAAGGTTTCTGGAGTGGCCTTGGGGGTCCTGCTAAAATCAGAATCTCGGAATGTGTAGTGGCGTCAACGTGTACAGTCCATTTTATCCCCTGGATCTATTCAATACTTTAAGTCCAGGGTCTATTCTAACTTTGGAATTTTCAGGCTCCTTGTTGCAAGAAGACATAGATGTGAGGGAATTAAGGATGGTAGTGACTGATTGTAGGTGATGTTAACATTTGCAGAGGACCTATAATATGTTAGGAATTGTATTTAGTTATGTTATACATGTTGCCATATTTATATCTTTCTTTAAGATGATGTATGATATTTTCTTTTTGGAAATTGAGTTAAGAATTCAGTTAAGGGGTGGTGCCTGTGGCTCAGTGGGTAGGGCGCCAGCCCCATATACGGAGGGTGGCAAGTTCGAACCTGGCCCCAGACAAACTGCAACAACAATAACAAAAAAAAAAATAGCCGGGCATTGTGGCAGGCGCCTGTAGTTCCAGCTACTCGGGAGGCTGAGTCAAGAGCATCGCCTAAGCCCAGGAGTTTGAGGTTGCTGTGAGCTGTGATGCCACAGCACTCTACCGATGACGATAAAGTAAGACTCTGTCTCAAGAAAAGAAAAAAATTCAGTTACGTAATTTCATCAAGAGTATTGTGACAATAAACAGCATAACTTAGATTTGAAGGAAGATCAGCTTTGCAGTTGAGTAGAGAAGAAACTGAAGTTAGAAAAGGGCTAATAGTTTGGGAAACGATATGTCAAGGAACTAGCTAATTTCAAGGTATTTCAGAACATGATCGATATAAACAAATTTTTTAAGGTTGACTACAGACAAGAAACTCTAATTGGGAAGTGGAACATTCTTGTTTAAGACTCCGTGGTAGAGGCACTCGGAGTGGCCACGAGGCCCAAGTTAGAAGTAGTCAACAGAAATGAGAGTGAAGAAACTGTATTCCATACTGGTTACTGACAGCAGGGCAGGCAGCTTAATAATACTGATTACACTGATTATAATGCAACAATAATACCGATTTTGGTGATATTTTGGAATGAAGGGAAATTGATTTTGAAAAAAATGACTTAAAAGCTGATGAGTCCAAGGATTCAGGATGATATAGCTTGGTGAGGTGAAGCTAAATGAAAAAGGTTTTCTTTTTCTTTTTTCTTTTTTTTTTGTTTGAGACAGTCTCACTCTGTTGTCCTAGATAGAGTGCCGTAGTGTCATCATAGCTCACAGCAACCTCAAACTCTTGGACTCGAGCAATCCTCCTGCTTCAGCCTCCCTAGTAGCTGGGACTATAGGTACCCACCACAAGCCCGGCAAGTTTTAAAGATGGGGTCTCCTCTTGCTCGGGCTGGTCTTGAACTCTTGGGATCAAACAGTTCACCTGTCTCGGCCTCCCAGACTCCTAGGATCCCTGGTGTGAGCCACTGTGCCCAGCCTATGAAGAAAGATTTCTTTACGTGAAAGTGAAAAATTAATGATACAGAAGGCACTGGTGGCAAGTGGGATGCTGCAGAGCCTCTGTGCTGATGTGAATGTCTGAATAAGATGACATGTGACTCAGACTTTAAAGGAGAAGAAAAGGGATTTTATGGCCTTGTTTAACAGTATTTTACTTTAAGATTTCTAAACTTTCCCTAAGTGCATATTTCATAGACAGATTTTTCTATGGCTTTTTCAAAGCATCATAATAATTTTGTTACTTAGTGTTTAGGGTTACACGCCATCCTCCTCTGCTAGTTAGGACAGGCTCTTGCCTGATAATATTAATTTCCACTGTTATATTTTAAAAGAGCCCAGTCTTCCCTGACCACTGGGATAAATGTAATATAGAATAAGAAGTTTAAATTAGGTGTTTTAGATTTACTTGTTCCATAATATGTGAAAATGAAAGTGAATGCCTTATATCAGAAAGGAGGTATTATATTACTGGGCGAAGTGTAGCATAAAATTCATCAAAGTTTAGCCCTTGAAGGGTTTTTGTACATTATGTAACCCAGCTACCTATTTATGGCTGTGGATGGAGTTGGTGTCTCTCATGAAAGATATTTCTTCTGTTGGGATTGTGGAATGGACGAGCAAGATCAAGGTTGGAATATTGGCCCTCACCCTTAAAGCTGGGCAGCCTGAGAACGTGGCTTCTCCACGCCTGATGTTTCCTCTTTTGTAAAATAACAGTGTTGGCGTTATCAAAGTGTGACCCAGAGTACTGGGGCAGCCCATTTTACCTCTGATGATTGGGTTATATTTACATTGAATTAAAAACTGTCTTTGCTGTAGATGTATAACTCACTTGCTATAGTTCTGGAACTACGTGAGGAAGTTGAAAATTATCTTAAAAGTAACTTTCACATTGAGCACAGTTTTTGATATTTTGGCAGCAACTTGGTCTGTAGCCATTGAACAAAATAACAATGTTTTATTTTTTCCCAAAGATATTGAATAACTGCAATATGCTAGGAATTGCACCTGCAAATCCTCGGGCCAGACCCGGTCACCAGAGATTCCCATATGTCTCAGGAATGGGTCTGCTTAACTGTGTTAGGGAACTGGGAGCTGCCTGCGGGAAGTGGGGATTCATGCAATTCCAGAAGTGGATTTCAGAGCTCAGCAGCTGGGCTCTTGGTCAATCACAAGCCCTCTAGTTGAAGGTCTTTGAGGTACATTCTTCAGGACACCACATATTTATTTAACCACATGCAGAAACAGTTTGTTTATAGTTGTAGTGCAGGATTTGCTTTATAGACTAAAAGATAAATGTAAGGTTGGCTATTGGGAGATGAAAGCTGCCAGAAGCTCCTACCGGTGCTGTTTTAACTTACCTTGATCCAGAAGCCTCTCACAGCCGTCTGCGCCTCCGTGAGAATTAGCTGGTGAATTGATCACGAGGCCATTTCAACAAGACAAGCTCATTAAGCTCCACCTCTGTGCTGCGTTCGGCCTTGTCCCTCTTCAAGGCTGATTTTCACAACATCACTGAACAAATTACACTTGTTTTCAATACCTATTGATTTTCTTTCATCTTTCACTTCCTCAATTAGAGAAGGGGCAGGCCATTTACACCTTTATCACAAAGATGTGGAAACGAGATTAGCGCATTCAACATTTCTGCCAAAGTTCTGAGATGAAAACTTTTTATCCTAGCGTTTTCTCACTCTGTTTTCATTCCAACGTGTTGTAGGCCAGTTCCTTAGATTCCACTCATGTAATTGTGTTACATTTCTTTAGAGATTTTAGTTTATACTGCTTATAAAAGAATGCAGTAGGCTAGTGCCTTACTGTAGCTGTACATGTGGTTCTATAGTTGTTTATAATGTGGCTTTTTAGCATCTCTCTCCTGTAACTTTCAGAGAGTACCTTTATGTTATGTAAACATAAAAAAAAGGATTTTTTAAAAGGATGTTTAGTTCATTTTTTAATATGATGTGATGTCTCATGCCTGTTATTTCACAGCAAAAGGAATGTTATTCTCAGCTTTGCTGTAAGGCCCTTACATTCTTTAGCCAGGGTTAGTCAGCCACTTATCAGCTGATGTGTTTTACAAGCTTGCCCTGGTCATTAATCATTCATTTTAAGCTCTCTTTTGTACTCTTTGCCAGTTGTTTCCAAAACATGTTTCCTGGGCTTTAGGAGGGGAAGAAAAAGGAGATTTTAAAAAAGATAATAGATGGCTTCTCGGTTATTTTTGCTTTATTACTAATGTTTACTATTTTCATAAAGTATGGAATTGTGATTGAAGTGCTGATTAGTTTTTTATTCGAGGAACCTTTTTCTTAAGCCCTGGTGAGAATTTACAAACACAGTTGCATGATGCTGTTAAGTTAAAGCATTTACTCCTAAGAGTAGATTATATCTGCTGATTTTTTCTGAAAATTTTCTTGGATTTACATATTTACATTATATATTCCTTTTAGTTCTTACTGTGGTTTTGAAGCAGTCCCTTATTTTTGGAGGACATGTGACTACTTTGTCCAACACGCCAGATGATGTAATTTTTCGCTTTAATCATTCTGTAGGTAATAAACGACCATGTGGAAACATGAAGCGTCCCCATGACATCATGCATTCTTTAGTCCTCTAAAAACAGTTTTCAAAAATACCTTTTATTTATGTCTTGCTTAAAATTTGTTTATGAGTTAAAAGAGAAAATAAACCCTAGGTAACGCATTTGGGTTGTAACTGAAATCCCTGCCAGTTAACTGTGAGATACAGCAGACGTGGGCCTCCACGATATGACAGATTATCCCATTAAAACAGCAGTGTGAAATACTTGCTGGCCCTTTCTAAAAAGTGTGGCCATTATAGCACCTAAATGAAAGTCTCTGAAATTGCAGAATTAAAAAAAAAACACATATTTTTTTCCTAGCTGATAATTAGATAAGAGATTAAGCATTTGCTGAGCCTCCTAGGGGCCTGGAGATGCCTTGTTATTTATGTTAATAATGGATCAAGCAATTTTTTAAATTTATGAACTTTCCTTGAAATATAAAGTAAAGCCTATGCTTTTGCTATTAATAGGTTTTGTATTAAAGGAAGTATAAAGCAAGTCGCTTTTTTAAATGCATAACTTATCTGTGGCTTGCATATACTTGTTTGAGAAGGTGAGAGATATATTAACTTTTGTACAGGGTGGAAGTGACTTACAGGCTCAAAAGGCCCTACCCAAACAGATGTTTGGTATTAGAACAGATGTTCTGATGTTGTGGAGGAAAATGAGGGACTTTCTAAACTTATATTGTTAACATACATTTAAGGTGAAAAAGAAAGGAAATAAGTAATTATCTCTTCATTCTCAAATATCTCAAATATGAATAATACTGTTTTATCCCACATGAGAATCAAACTATGAGAGATGTTGCTTTCTAGGTATGGGGCAAGGAATGTAATTTTACAGAAAAAAGTGGATTGTAGCAAATAATACCAGTGTTTTCTCATACTATAAAAGGAACAAATTCAAAATTATATACTTTAGTGGTAGATACTTAAACAGAAAGTTAATTATAATAAGTTGTTATATCTTTTGAAATGTCATCTATATAAATTTTATTTCTTGTGGTATAATAATACCAGTAATTTTGTGAAATACATTTTAATGTTGATTCTAAATTCTAATACATTTGTTGCTACAAGAAAATTCTTTTCATGTAGTATTCACAAGTTTTTGTGTAAGTTTTACTAAATTGAGATAATTATATGCAGTCTGCTCATTACAGTCTTGTAACTGACACAGTAAACGATCGTTAATCTAAAATTCCTTCCATTTTAGACCACAGTGTCAAGGTTCTCTGGTCAACACAGGTAACCGTCTGAGTCCTGTCAGTAAACGACCTCGCGTTACCTCTGTTCTCTCCTTTTTGTCCTTGCTCATGTGAAACATATTTAAATAATCATTGCACGGTTCTGTGCTTCTGTAAAACAGTCTGATAGTGATCATATCAGAAAGTTGATTATTTCATTTCATAAGAAGAGAACTATCAGGATTTTGTATACTTAAATGAATCTCTTAATTTCAGAAGAGATACAAAATTTATTTATTTATTTTTATTTATTTATTTTTTGGAGACAGAGTCTCACTTTGTCACCCTCAGTAGAGTGCTGTGGAATCACAGCTCATGGCAACTTCAGACTTTTGGGCTCATGCGAGTCTCTTGCCTCAGCCTCCCAAGTAGCTGAGACTACAGGCACCGGCTGTAGGGATGCCCAGCTAGGGATACAATATTTAAACAATATTCTTTCACCATCTTAAGTAGTGACTATTAATAATTACTATTAATATTATTGCTGTTTCACTGACACAGGTATTTTAGAAATACTAACTGACTTAATTTAGTAGTTATAGTTTTGGGGTAAATACTACTATTTCCTTTGTTTCAGGTTAGGGAATTGGACAGAAAAGTGAAAAACTTATCTCAAGGTTCACACAGTCAAAAGACATACGAGAACTGATAGTCACATTTTAATAATTTTTATAGTATTTATGATGTATTGTTAGACCTAGATATCTTAGTGAAATCTGGCTTCAGTGTTGTAAATTAATAACTTTTTGTTAATAGAGTTTTGATGTATTTGTGTAAAACTTTGAAATTGTTGGCTCAATGCCTGTACCTCAGTGGTTAGGGCACTGGCCACCTATACCGAGACAGGCGGGTTCGAACCCAGCCTGGGCCTGCTAACAACAATGACAACTGCAACAACAAAAAAATAGCCAGGCATTCTGACAGTGCCTATAGTCCCAGCTACTTGGGAGGCTGAGGCAAGAGAGTCACTTAAGCCCAAGAGTTAGAGGTTGCTGTGAGCTGTGACACCACAGCACTCTACTGAGAGTGACGCCACAGAACTCTACTGAGAGTGACATAGTGAGACTTTGTGTCAAAAAAAAAAACAAAAAAAACCTTTCAAATTATTACTTTATAAACTCTCCTTTCTCTCACTCACACACATACATGAGTACATTATCTTACCACAAATGGAGGGAAACTTCACTCAACATTTAAAAACAAATTATTATTATTTTTTTATTTTTTTTTAATTTTTATTAAATCATAATTGTGTACATTGGTGCAATCATGGGGCACAATGTGCAGACTTCATATACAATCTGAAATATTTTCATTGAACTATTTAACATAGCCTTCATGGCCTTTTAATCACTATATGA